>JADRCO010001660.1:0-17770 GCA_021464525.1 Rhizophagus sp. LPA8_4_AMF | reverse complement strand
TTAATCTAAACAAAATTATAGCGAATCACGTGATTTGCCCCCGCTTTAGACGACCTCCTTTTTTGTAAATTATTTATGTCGATCTTTAGTTTATACACCGCACCCCCCTTAAAATGGCAAATGATAAACATAAAAATATATATAAAATTGTAACGCAGGGTGCGGTGAATACATTATTTCTAATTTAAATATATATTAATTATAATTTAAGTTAATTTTATTTTTAGTATATTTTAAGTATATTGAAATTATACTTAATTTTACCATTTTAGTATATTTTCAATATATTTTAAGCATAAAAAATATTTTAAGTGTATTTTAAGTGTATTTTAATAAGGGTACTTTTTATAGGATTATATAGAAAAGGGTTAATATAAAGGAAATCAGAAGAGAAATCAAAGTATTTAGCCAAGTTTGCTTATAAAAATGTCAAGTACAAAATTTTTTGATCTCCATATAGTTTCCTTCTGGCAAACAGGATGATCATTTTTTAGAATTTATGAAAAACTCATTTCCATAAAGGGTAATATGCTATTATTATAAGAAACGGTAACCGTTGTTTAGAATGATATTCACATAATCAAATAGACCACTCAAAAAAATAATTGTGTTACAACTCAAATTTCATTTTAGGTAGAAATGTTATACTGAATTCGGTAGATAAAATATTAATAATAGGTTAAATAGTTTATTGTTACTAATGCAAAAAATTATATAAATCATATGAAAAAATAAATTGCTTTGTTACAAGAAATATTTTGTCATTTCTACAATATCTATCACGTAATCATCTAAAATCAAAAAACTTTGATTATAGAAAAAAAAGATTGTAATAATTACAATTTAATTTTACATGAGAAAATTGATTATATCTCATGCATTATCAAAAGTTACAGGAAATCATTTTTTAGGTACTATACAAGAATTAAGTCCCTTTCTTCTATTGTATCAAAAAAAAAAGTCCTACCTTAATTAAAGTCCAACAATATGATACGCATATTCATATGAACTTTTCAAATATTTTAATGGGAAAAAATACTTGGATATTAATGATACTTATTTCAAAATTTTACAAAAGGAATGCATTTCTGGCTATATGTTTCTTAATTTAAATAAAGAAGATTAGTGTAGTATTGGATTTCCAATAGGGCTTGCAGTAGGATTTATGAATTTGTCTAACTAAAAGAATTAAAGATTCAAGCTCTAAGTTTAGTAAGTATCATAGATTGAAGTAAAATTGCTTTCATTATGCAACTTATGTAAAGAATCTCTTTTTCATGCAGAATTTTCTAATTTATTTGCCTTCTACTGATAATATATATATATTTTGTTGATGATTTCAATTTTTACTTAGAAAAAGTATGCTATTGGCAAACTGGAGAAACTGGATTATAATCAGATAAAATTTTCTTTCTACTTTGATAGGCTTCACCACATACATTATAGTTGACTTTTGATAATAATTTAAGATTCAAGAAATTTGAATGGTATTTCACTAATCATACATCAGTTTCTGTCTACTGCTTAATGATTTGTTATGAAACAAAATTAAGAAGCAAGAATATACTGTAATGTATTAGTATATAATAGAAACTTCAAAATTCACAAAAAGCAGTTGATATGACAATCAAAATGGTGATACTAACTAAAGTTGTTCTTGATAAATTAGAAATCCTGATATAATTGCAATTGTTACTGGTAATGCAGTAATATCCTTTGTTTTTGTAATAACATGCTTCATTATATGTGTTATTATCTTTATAATAATTTCCTTCATCATATGGGGACACCCATAGCAAAAAGGGGGATGGATCAGTTGCGAGATTTTGAAAAAATCACAATTTAAATCACATGATCAATTTTGCAAATCATTCCTTAATTATGAAAAAATTCAGATTTTTAGAATCAGTTTTTTATAAACTAGGATAAATTTTTGCAAAAAATTCATTAAAAGTAATAGTTTTTATCCAACAAATCTACATACCTTATTAATATTATAAAAATAAAGTATAATAATAAAAAAATGTCAAAATTACAATTTTTTTTTATAATATATTACTAATAAAAAATTAAATTTTTTGAAAAATTAGACCAATAAACATATAATTATTATGAAATCTCAAATTTGATTTTTTGACCCATCCCTCCTTTTGCTACAGAGGTTCCCATATTATACTCCACCTTATTTGATTTGGAAATCATCTGGAGAATTAGAATCACAAATTAATGAAATAGATGCACTTATCTCAGTTTTTGGTAGACTATTAGGCAAATTTTTTCTGGAATACTTCAGAAATTTCAGTCATATAATCTATTACCAGAGGTAATTTTTCTGAAAATATTTAAAAAATACATGGTATAATATGGGCAAATTTTATTAATATTTACCTTAGTGAATATAAACAAAATTAGTGAAGATTATAACATATGCATAAACTTTACTATTTATTAATATCTTAACATTTGTCTAAAAAAAAAATATATGCTTGATTTATACAAAAAAGTCTAGTAACTTTAAATAAGTAAAAAAAAATCACAATTTCAAATTATATATTAAAAAATTGTAGAAAGACTATTAATATTCAACTAAACACATATGTAACTTTTGTAATATCATACTGCCCTTTTTTGGAAATTTCTATATGAAATACCTGTCTGACGTCTGGTATCCTATTGACCAGTCTAGCCCAATTACCATTTGCAGAATTAACATAAGTTACAAGCATACCAACTGCATTAGTCATCACCCGTTTTGCTGGTAACCCTACTGTATCAATGAAACTAAAAGCACAGGCAGAGAGATTCATGACTGATGGAAAGGGTTCATATCCTACAAGACCTGTAATTATTAATAAAAAATAAAAATAAAAAATAAAAAATAAAAAAAAATCCTTAAAAATAATTAGTAATGTAATATTATATAAACATACTGTTCACTATTTTTATGTGAGCTGGATTAGCAATACTTCTTGCAACAAGTTCAACTTCGTCCCATTCAATCAACAATAACAGGAACCCCAAACAATATATATATAGGTCAGATAAAAATTTCAAAATTTACTAAGTTTAATAAGCAAATTATTTTCAATACTGCTAAAGAAACTCATATTTAACATTAAAATTTTATATACTGCTAAGCAATTTTTTGTAACTATTTTAAAAAAAGAAAATTTGAAAGTTAATACCATTATGAAAAATGTGACGGACTCCAAAAGTATGATATTTACACCTATGAAAATTAATATGTAAGTAGTTTCGACCTTTCTGAACAATTTTCAATTAATTAAGAAAGTCGATTTCATTTGACCAAAGTGGTGTAATTACGCTCTGAAGTTGTAACCGAAAAATAAAAAATTCAAAAATTAGTACCGTTATGAAAAATGTGACGGTCTCCAAAAGTATTATATTCCCACCTATGAAAATTAATATATAAGTAGTTTCGACCTTACTGAACAATTTTTAATTAATTAAGAAAGTTGATTTTATTTGACCAAAGTGGTGTAATTACGCTCTGAAGTTAAAAACAGAAAAATGAAAAATTTAAAAGTTAGTACAGTTAAAATGTATTTAAATACTTCATATGTATTACACCTATACTCATGAAAATCGAAATACAGGTAGATTCAACTTGCTAAATACTTTGCTTAAGCATAAAAAGTAATTTCATATTACCAAAGTAAAATTATATTTTAAAATAAACATATTTAGTCTTTATTTAATAAATAAATGTGTATACTGTTATATAGTAATTTTATGTCAAAAATGGTACATTAAGTTTAATAAAAGTTAATAAAAAATACTATTGAAAATTTTAATAAAACATTTGCATATTTGAAAAAGAAGTTTCAGGTAAAAAAAAAGATTTGTTATAGTACAGATCTTTATTCTGTTACACAATCTTATATCTGAGTGATTAAAAAATCAAATTTTGCTACACTAAAATAAGCAAAAAAAATCTCAATTCTACAATAACGGATCTTCATTATCAACACCACTTTGTTTTTTCATTTTTTTGGAATTTTCACTTAATTCAATATCTATTAAGACAAGCAAACATCATATTATAATCAAAGGTATAATAAAGAGAAGCTTGTAAAATAATATTACCAACCATTTTGCTTTGGTGCAAATATTTTCTCAAATAATTTCTTTAAAACTTTTAACATTTTTTTCTAAATAGAAAGGAGAGTAAAAACGAAAAAATTTTTTACAGATCATATTATATTATATATAATATTGAATGATATATTAATTATTTTTTTTTAAATGATTCAAATGATTCAAATGATTCAGACTTTTAAGTACTGCATGTAATTATATACCCACTTAGATTAGTGATGACATAACAAAGAATTCATAATAATTATGAGTCGTATAATCATATGATGCCGGTTGATAATCTATCTAATTACAAACTATGGGTACTAATTTTTATTATGATAACGGGAAGAAACATTTGATAACTCTAGTCTGCTTACTCCTTATTGTGGGTTGCGCTAGACATAGCAATAATTTGGCCAAAAATGAGGCAATTTACCAAATTTTTACAAATCCCACCATGATAAAGTCAATAAAACCAGCAATAATAATTGGTTAATTATCATGTATCGTGCATTTTATGCTTCCCAATAGAATAAAATTCGGATTGGAAGCTTCCAATCCAAAGGTTTATTGGTAAATTATGCTTCCAAACCTTCCCAAGGTGCTTCCAAGAGTGCTTCCAATGGCACATCACTGCATATGGGAATAAAATTCTTTAAAATTCATAAAAATTCCATTTTATTCCATTAAATGGCAAAAATTCATATAATGTAATATTTCCAGCATGAGGCAGATAAAAGGGTTCACTAACCGGGATATTATAATTCGCAGGATCGATTTTGAAATACACTTTTGGGGGAAAATTATGTTAATATGATTCGCAACACGAAAATCTGATCAACGGGTCCGCTTAAAATCATAATAAAAAAAAATTTGATGCTACCCACATACATTATATCAACAAGGAGGTCTTTTTTGTTATACATAAAGTTTTGAGTATATGCGGGAAAGTTTGAGGAAATACATGCAATTACTTGTTCCCGTGATACAATTGTCATTTCTGCGTATTTATCAATGATAGTTTGAAACTTTGTTCGAGAAATTTTAGCATACATAATTCCCTCAATCCCTCAACTAACACCATATGAAAAAAATATAATGTCCGGCAAATTAATTGTGCTAATGCGCTTTTGTTATTGATCATTGAGAAAAAGTATAAAAAATACAGGCTTTAGCCCGCTACATGATGACGCTATTCTAAACTAATTTATTCAGTTTCACAAGATAGTCCACTAATATACCTTCCAGAATTCTGTAATTTCGAAGTTAATAAAATTTTTTTACAAGAGTAAACTTCTCCCTAACTTTTTCGCAAGATCTGACATTATCTGTCGGAAACTATATTATATTGCATGGATCTATCACATTATCAACCACATTGTATCATAGGTGTAACCGTGAAGGTTCTTCACAATCAAATCATCATACAAATTTAAACAAACAGTTTTTTTGACCACGAATTTTGAGTAGACTCAAGGACATTATATATTCCTTCTTACGCCTTTTGCAGTACAGATGTGAGTGATGATTGAATTCCTCACAAACCTTACATCCGTGCTTCTATCCCTTAAATATATGCCATTTTTCAAAGTAGTTCTGCCTTAGCAAAGCGCTCCTTATAAGCTGTACTATCCTGATTGTTTGGTAAGAAATTCGGCATGATATACTGTATTAATATAGTAAAAAAATTACTAAAATTTCATTTACCTCGGGATTTGTACAGTTTATGTTGCATAGCCCTATTATTTCAGCATTCTGAATACTATGCATTTACCAATGACAATGTTCAGGAGATCGATCTCACTTGACCGACCTATGCTACGATCGCGAACTTGAGTTTATTGCTTGAACTGTTGCAGATAAAGCAATATTCCGTTCCATTTCTATACCATTCACCATGTAATCCATAATTCCCATATTTTCCGAGGACATGGTGATCTACAACCTTAACTTTTGAGTTTTGAGATCGGCTGCTTTTCTATTTTTACACGTCGAAAAAATTAAAAAAAGTAAAATTTTCGCGCAATTTAATATGACAACTTGTTTGTGTAACAGATTTTATGGGGACACAGTTCTGGTGTTTATTGATCAGTCTGTATAACCTTAAGTTGGCCCCCCGTTTATTTATCTAACCCTAGATAATAATAAGAAATCAGCACTGGAATATCGAACCCGTCTATATTTCCCATTACTAGCATGTCTGAAAGTGCTAATTTAATGCCGTTCGTCTGTAAATGGTTAGGTACTCATTCAGATCCACAACACTTTGAAACTGAGGAGAAACTTAGAAATCATATCATCCAACATGACATCAATTCTTGCGAAAGATCAATTTCAGGAGACCCAATTTATATATGTCCGTGGAAAGGTTGCAATAAATATCAAAGTAGTATTATTAAACTAGAAGGTATAAAATATGTTTAGTACTTTTTAGCTTTGCTTGCTCCGTCGATTCTCGAAATAATAATTATTATTGTATTTTGCAGAGCATTTATGTCAACACACCCAACAAAAACCATTCAAGGTAATCAATATTTTACCTGTTACCTTGTTTTATAAGTACAAGGGTGACTGAAATAATCGCATTGACCTTTTTTCTTAGTGCCCAATTTGCAATCGTTTGCGATTTGGTTCTCCTGATGCGTTAAGTCAACATTTGATTATGAACCATAATGATAGCATTGTGGACTCTGATACCGATGATGAAAATGAAAAATTGAATTTAGGTTGTTACCACAATTCTCTCCAATCTAGCGTGGATTGTATTTAGAATTTACATCGAAGATGAGCTAAAACCACGTATCTTTAATTAATAACGAAATATTATCAGACTATTAAAAAACTATCCTTGTTAAATATACATGAATTATATTTTCTCTTGTCCTAACATATTTTCTTTTCTTGTTATAGGAAAAGTCGAAGATAAAAACGATGTTCGTGTGAAGAAAGAAATCAAAGATGAAAAAAATGAAATTACACCAATAATTAATACCAAAAAATTATCTTATCGTGATGCTCTCGCTAAAGGAACAGTCAATGAAAATAAAAACATGGAGAATGAACATGAAAAGGCCGTGGTGGATTTATCTTATCATGATGTTCTTAAAGTCAACACGGAAAATCTTAAGCCTGACGAACGTGAAAAGATCGCGTGGGATTTATTAAATAAAGGGTTCGAAATTATCTCATTATTACCGGAGAGCCCAGTTAGTGAATATGATTTTGATAATGAAAACTTTGATGATTTTCCCATTGCGCCACGGGGGGAAAAATTGACTGAGCTCGAATCGGACAAACTTATGTTGGAGGGAATTGGTAAACTTTACAAAGATACAGAAGCTGGCAAATATTTTAGTAGAGCCTTTGAAATTATGGAAGGCCGATCTTGAGCATGGATATGGTCACATTTATCGCAGTAATTCTTAAAGTATTTCCTTTTGATCATTATCAATCATTTAACATTTTATAAATTTATTACGTTGAAGGTTAAGAAATAGCAACATGAAATAGAAAGTTATAAAAATTAATTCCTTCTATAAAACCATCTCAAATGGTCTCTGAAAATTATTCGGTTGATCGGGAGCTATCCGCAATAACCTGAGGGCACCATGCAACTGCTCATAAAGTTCTTGTGCAGTTGTACCTCTATTTAATTTATCTTTATGGATTCTTTTATTTCGATCCGTTTTATATTGAATTAATACATATAAATCTTGCATGCTCATCCCCTCACTTCTAAGTACACCAGCAAGCCGTTTCCTAATTTTTTCGGTGCTAACTCGATTAATCAATTGACCAAAATTCTCGAATTTTCTATCGTTTGGTAAATCTTTATTGTAGCGTTCTAATAAGATCTTGTACCATTCGCCGATAATGTGACAAATGTCGTTCGTAGCTTCGAATCCTTTCTCACCGGAACAAATACCTAACGATAATTAAGTTTGAGTTTAACGTAGGTAAGTATCTCTATTAAGCAAAAATATACATACTTTTTCTGTTTTTATCAACTATTATCAAAGAATTTTCAGAGCCAATTGCATTGGTCCACACATTTCGAGAAAGCTCGGAATATTTTGTGGACGGACCTTGAACCCTATACCACGTAACAATATCATCTTGATCGATTTGAACATTGTCATTTCTTTCAATACATTCACCGTTTGATTTTTGATAAAACCTCGCCATTTAATAATAAAAGAATAATTTATCAATAAAAATGGATCGCAGTTTTCAAAATATTACTTAAACAAAGACAGTATTATCACACCTGAATTTATCATTTTCATAAGCATTCTAGGGACTTAGAATGTATGAAATCCTATTGTTTTAACATTAATTGGCATTATTACAATTATCTTTATTCTGCATACGACGTTTTTATTTGTTAGTCCTTACATATTTTTTTGAATGATACGTTGATCTCTTTTCAAACATCAATCCCAATTCGATTTTTCGACTTCCGTCGGTATTCCATAATTTGACAAATGTGGAGTAACTGTGGAAGATTTTGTATTCACGCGCAGTGGCAAAAAAATTTATAATACGCAATATTGAATCTTCTTAATAGTCAGACGGATACTGCGCCATTCACACGTTTAAAAATCCGAAATAAAATCATTATTTTTTTTTCGTAAAGTGTACCCGTTAGAAATCAGATTCACAGAAACAAGATGGCTCCATTATGGTACTAGCATCTTTTCAAAATCACGCACAATATGGAATAAAACGAATATTGTTAGATAAATTAAATAAAGTGTACAGTATAATATCACTTTTAAGTTGTATGGAAACAACTTGGATTTACAAATCTTTTCACCTATGGACTAAATTACAATCATTTTACACTTGGCATAGGGTCTAATCTATCATACGTATTAGTATCTATTTGGTTCACATGACCTTTCTCGCTGTCATGAAATATTCTAAAAATTTATTGGTAAAAAATGAGCTTATACAAAAGAAATTTATAAAGTAATTCACAAATAGAAAAAGAAATAAAATATAAATAGAAAAAATAAGGTTTGTTATATACTGATAAATTCTAAATGTTAATCGATTGAAATTTCTAAACCAAATACTTGTAAATATTTCTAGGATCAGTGAAAAATGAAGGATCGATTCTTCTTATCATGGGTTCAGTAAAAGTAGGTAAAATCAACATATAAATAACTAACATTAATAGCCATTTCGAAAACATGCCAGCATATTTTCTAAAATCATAACCTTCCTTCTCTGATACTTTCATCTTATCTTCTCTTTCAGAAGTAAAAACTTGTTTCCAAACAATCTTTATTAACCCATGTGACATGAAAAAAATAAATGTTCACCGGATATAAACATTCCTATAATTAAATACTCATGTAAAAGGGAACTAATGAAAAGGCTCCATAGCATTGCAAAACTTTCTGAAGGAATTCCTAAGCTAATACATAGATTTCTTAAAGAGAAATAACCAAGTTATTTAAATGGTTCAGCAAACATAGTATGCCAACGTGATGACCAAACTTCTCTTGGATTTTTTGATATCCAGGGATTATTAAAACAATGTTTGTGTTAAATATATAAGCAATAAAGTAATTTTTTAGCAAAGAAAATTGTATAGGTGTTAATAAACCCGATTTGACAAGAATGTGTTTTTCCGAGGTACTCGATTGGCTTGTAGTCATGCATCGTAAAGGTAATAAACTAAGGAGTCCGGTAAAATCATAATGTAATGATAGGTATAAGAATGCAAAAATTAAAAAACAAGTATAATGAAACATCGAAGTTGCAGATGATACTTTAATCGATAACTTAATGGAATTATTAAATTTAATAATGACAACATTATTAAAGTATAAAATCTTTTTCGCGTTTTAATAGGTTCAAACAAAAGAATTATGAAAAGTAATTTTGGAATAAAATAAAGTGATACGAATACAGTTGTTGGCAATTTTTGTGGAAATTCTTGTCAATATAGTTGAATTTGTTATCGCGAAATTTATTACTTACGCGAAAAAAATTGTTGTTAAAATATAAAGTGAATTTAAATCCTTCTTCGTTATTGGATGCATTTAAAAAAATTTTTTTTTTTGAGAATCGAATCTCGAGAAAAAAAAATGAAACGGGTATTTACACGTGCATATATATACTTATTTTTTTATCGTAAGATTACATTTTTGAATTTTTGAAGAGACTCACGATTTATATACAATAAATCAGTTACAATTTTGTAAAACTATACAATAAATGTAATGCATGCAATCCTCGCAATATTTATGATCACGTAATTTCATATCCAGACTTAGAATTTCAGTAGGAAAACTCTAAATTAAATATTTTGATTTTTATTGTTTATTATTTCCAAAAAATTTATGAACACCAGTAAATTTCCCGGATGATTATGTAGAAAAAAGGGCAATTATCAATGAAATAAGGAGGAAATTATATAAAAATCGAAGTATTTAACCAAGTTTACTTATAAAAACGTCAGTTGTTTCAACCTCTGTCATTTCTAGGAAAACTCTGGTATTCACAAATTATTAGAAATCGATTAGAGATTGGTATGCTATTATGGAAACGGTAACCGTTGTTCTGCACATAATTTTTTTTTTTTTTAATATCATTTTTCATTTTTCATCTTTATTTTTTTCATTTTTGTTTTCATTTTTATTTTCACTGGTTTAAAAGCGATTGTAATTATCTATACATACATACATACATATATTACATAAAATGAAAATTATCTAATTATTTATTTATATGTATGATCAAGTTATTTCATTCACAGCATATCTATTAATAAAAGAAATCGTTCATATCGATTAATTTGACTTTTTTTCTTTTTTATTATATTATTATTGCCGTTTTTTAAATAATCAAAAATTCCTATATACTCCACTTTTAAGTGACTTCGTTTGCGTATATAAAGCAGAAACAGGAGGACCTTGTTTTTACAGTTTTCGTATAAACGTATATCCTACAAAATGTTTTTTTGAAAATTGATCCCATGTCTGAGTAAAAATTAGAAAAATGATCATTTATCGGCAGAAAATTTTTTATAGGGATATGAATGTTCTTTATTTTTGAACATTTAAGTGCGGAGCTTCTTTGATTAATAAACTATTAAATGTAAAAATTGGCCACAGTGAACAATGTCATTATATACAACCAATATTCACGTGCACGTGGTACTCATTAACTTACTATTTTTTTTTTTCGGGTTTTGAAATAGTATATTTATTCACGATGAATTATCTTAATCTGGCAAATAATGTACTGGTACTAGCAAATTTATCAATTATTCCTCATCACTAAAATCGTTGCATTTTGTAAGAGTTTATCAAAGTTTATAGTATAAAATTAATATATATATTAGCAAATTTTTTCTAAGCAAGCCAATAAGCTTTTTCTTAAAAAAAAAAAAATAGATTATACCTATTATACCTTACTATTTTTACGAATTTTTATAATGTTATCTTTAAAGAAAATAAAGAAGTTTTTCAATAAATCTCAATTTCCTACAGATTGGTGATGTTTTTAGCATTTTCTTTTTATTAGTTTAAGACTAAAATAATTGTTTTGACAGATAATACATTGGAGAAATCTCAGTAAAAAATACAAAGAAACCAAAGAAACTCTTTGTAAATGGTCAAAAAATATATGAAACAAATACAAAAATGTAAATTACAATGATAATGAATTTTTCCAAGACCCTCTATTATTGATCAAATGGACAATATAGGAGTACTTGCAGGAATATTACTTAATCCACAATACATTAAGTTAGCTTTAATTAACTGTATGTATATCACAGAGGAATGAAAGGATTGGTTATTAAAAGCATTATATACAAAGTAACTATTTGTCTAATTTATTATTCTAATTTTTTTTGATTAGTAATTTGAGCATAGTCTGGTAATTTACAATTTCCTAAAGCAGAACCATCAAATAAGCTTACATTAACAATTGGGTTAAACATATAAATGATATTGTAAATGTTACCATGTTGGATGGATATACTTTATACATGCTACCCAAATTCAAAATTGCCAATCCAAATCCCAAATCCCAAATTATATTGAATTTTGGCAATATAATACACTCAATTTTAGTTCCTAAAAAGGGCCAATTAGATGTTATTGAAAACTCTTTATTTTCAATCTTTAAATATAAATTTATAATTATTGAATATTATACAGTTTTTTTTACTTACTAAGTTAATTTACAATTTCCTATTTAATATTTTTATTAATTATAATAATACTGTATAATATAAATTAAATATTAATTTTTTCTGCTATAAAATATTTAACAATTACATCTATATAATCCTTTTTTATTGTTATTAAATTTTTAAACCTATCTTTATTACTTCTGCTTATACAAATTATATAAGATTTGTAAAAAAATTTAAGAAGTAATTTCAGATCTATTAGTATATAAAAAAAATTTTTATTTATTTTTACTATTATATTTTATTTTTTTTTAATTGCTGTAGTGCATTTATCAGCTAGTTGAATCCATACATAGTAAAGTAATATATGAAAGTAAAAATTAGAACGTAAGATAAAAACAACCTAATAAACTAATAAACTACCTGTTATTCTCAAAAAACCCCATATGTATACTATTGGTAAGTCTATTCACTTAACAGGTAAGTATAGGTTAATATACTTTCTTAGCTAATGCTATACTTTCTCAGTTGGTTAACTCAAAGACCTACTATAGCATATTAAAGAAAAAGAAAAAGAAAAATCATTTTTTAAACTCCACTACCCTCCTCCAAAATATAAATGTATATCACTAATTTACATAACCTATTATCACCTGCGCATAACTGCTAAAGTAGGAATTTCCAGTATTTTCAGATGTAAAGATAGCTATAGATAGGGATCTTTTAGCCTGTTGTATGGTAATGTTATTAATTCTTTTACTAACATATACAGCAAATTTAGTAGCATTAGATATAATAATTATGTTAAATACTATAGATCATTCTCTTTTCAGAAGATTCACATAAAAAAGAGGCTTTACACCTTTCAAGACAACTAAATAAATTTAAAGAATTTATCTAAGAAATCTCTAAAATAAAAGAAAAAAAGATAAAAAGTAAACAAAAAGAAATACTAGAAACAAAACAAAAAAAAAAATAAATTTATATAAAATGAAAAAATAAATAAAAAATTTGTGCATTATATCCAAACCAGTAGATTTATTTCTTTCTTTAATTCCTTAGATGTGTAGAAGTAGCCAAAGATGATTTACCAATCAGATAACTAGAAGAGTATATTAAAGGTGTTTAATAAGGTATTTCCTATATCAGGTAATATATTTGGCAAATAAAAGAAAAGCTTTTAAGAAGAATAAAGTTAAGATAGAAAAAGAAAGACAAAATGAAATTTCATCAAATTTAGTAACTTTAGCTAAGGTAGATAACTACAATAATGTATAAAATCAAATGAAGTTAAGTTAGATAATAAAAATAATTCTAATAATTCTAAAGAAGAGATGTCAGATGATTCAGATAATAATGGATATTGTAAATATATTAAAGGTTATTATTATCATAATGGAAAATATAAAAGAAAAATCTCACTAATAATAAGTCTTATTATCTTTCTGATAACTGCTTAAGATACTTATATAAATTGAGTTGCTAAATTATCTATTTCTTTTTTTTTTGAATCATGTGAATGGTTTAAATATTATATGTAGTAAGATATAATTTTATATTTCTCTACAATCGTTTAGTTTTTAATAATTTTTGTTATGTGAACTGATCACTTAAAATGCACAGTATAATATTGGAAAAATTCTTGCTGAATTAATAAAATTTAATTTCAGCTTTCTATCTGCAAAAAATATATCATACGCAATAAATATATCATTTCTATACTTCTTCTGTGATATAATTATACCTTATACTATTTCTGCAGCATTTTTTATTTTTAGATGTGCTATTTTCGTAATAATGTTTAGTAGGGTTACAGAGTGCTATTTTGTAATAATGAAGCTAGGACTAAGGTCTTATAAAATAATATCAGAAATTTTGCAAATCTATAGGATTAGATTGTGAGATTAGATTAATAAATAATTAATCAGGTATTAATATTCATTTTTTTCTGAAAAGTTCTCCACTTGAAATAATGATACCAAAAAACATGAAATATTATATTAGTATTTTAATAATCAATACATAATAAACTTCCATATTTAAGCATTTTAAGGATAATGTAAATTTTAGGTTTATAGTTAATTTTGCATAAAGCCGTAATTTATAACTGAAAGATTTTTAGCGCCAATTATTTTTAGAAAGATCAAGAAAAAGCAGTAAATTTATAATACTACCTTTCTTCATTAATAGATTTTATGACTTAAAGTTTCTAAAATTCATAAGATTTTGATGTTAGATATAGCAACATAATAATTATTATTAATTACTTAGATTAAACATTTTATGCGAAACCTATATCTTTGAATCCTTTTCTCTAGCATAATATTATAAAAAAATTAATCTTTACTATCTAAAAAAAACTCAGATTTGATCCATCAATAAAGTTCACTTCTCAATAAAATATTGCACATCAATTAATCTAATTATGTCCAGTTAAATATTATTCACTCTTTGAAAAGTATGCCATTTTTGGCCTTACTCACTGTTTTTTGTTTATTAGTTCAGTTTATATTTATAGGAATCATTACCATATAGATGATTTTTAAACTGACAAATTCTCTGCTCATATATAAAATTAACCCGTTTATTACTGCAAAGATCACTAAAATCACTAGTCAAAATCAAAAATTTCGGTTATGTGACTTTTGGCTATATTTCAACTAAAGTTCGACCTATACAAAATTTTGACCAAAATTTCATCACATGATTTTCCAAATGTTATTTCCAAAAGTCTAATGATCGATCATAGTCTAATAGTATATTAATTGAGTATCGTATCACATGTTATGTAATTATAAAAAAAAATCCTGCTTTTTTAAACTTTTAACTTCCTTTTCCTTTATTAATTCCATTCGTTCTTCTCTTATTTACCTCCTTTCAACCTTTCCTTATTTTTCTCTTTTTCCCTTTCTTTTGACTTTTTCTCTCCATTTCTTTTCTTTTTTTCTCCCTCTTTCTTTCCTTTCTCTTTCCTCTTTTAGTCTTCTTGGACGTGAAATTTCAGTTGTCTTTCTTTATTCTTTTCTTTTAACTTTATTTTAACGAATATTACTAACTGTTCATTTCTTTCTTTTTTTTAGACGGCCATATCTTCTTTTTTATAGGTAATGCTAGACGAACCAGACTTTAGGTAAAAGGTAATGAAGAGAATTTGTGTTTTTAAATTTTTTAGTAACATTTTTAATGTTACTTTCTTTTTTTTATAAGTAATGCCAGATGAATATGGGCAAAAGGTAAATGGGGGTTTGTCTTTCTTTTATTTTTAGAAACGTTTTAATGTTTTTTTTCTTTTCTTGTAGGTAATGCCGGACAAGTTATACAAACTGGACTTTGGATAAAGGGTAAGTAGTGTTTCATTTTTTTTAATTATTAGTAACACTTTTAACGTTACTTTCTTTTTTTTGTAGGTAATTCCAGATAAATTACATAAGTTAGATAAAGGGTAAGTGGAAGGAGTTTCATTTTTTTTAATTATTAGTAATGTTTTTAACGTTATTTTCTTCTTTTGTAGGTAATTCTAGACAAATTATACAAGCTAGATGAAGGGTGAGTGGGAGGAGTTTTGTTTTTTAATTATTAGTAACATTTTTAATGCTACTTATTTTTTGTAGGTAATTTCAGATGAATTACATGATCTAGACGAAAGGTGAGTAGGAAGAGTTTTATTTTTTAATTATTAGTAATATTTTTAATGTTACTTTCTTTCTTTTTTATAGGTAATATCAGATGAATATAGGTGAAAGATAATTGGGGAGGGGTTTGTCTTTCTTTTATTTTTAAAAACATTTTAACATTTCTTTTTTTTCTCTTCTTATAGGTAATGCTGGACGAATAATACGAACTGGATTTTAGACAAAAGATAAGTGGGGGAGAGGATTCAGATTTTTTTTTAATCAATTTTAGTAACATTTTTTAACATTACTTTTTTTTCTTTTTTTATAGGTAATGCTGGACAAGTAATATGAACTGAACTTTGAATGAATGGTAAATAGGGCGTTTCATTTTTTTAAAATTATTAGTAACATTTTTTTACTTTTATTTTTTTATTTATAGGTAATATCAGATGAATACAAACCAATTTTGGGTAATAATAAGGTAAATAAGGAGAGAAAAATCAGTTTCTTTTTGTTTTTAAAAATGTTTTAACGTTTCTTTTTTTATTTACTTGTAGATATTTCTGGATGAATATGAACCAACTTTGGACAAGAAGGTAAATGGGAAGGGGAAATTGGGTTTCTTTTTTAATTTTAGTAATGTTTTAATGTTACTTTTTTTTTTTTGTAGATAATGCCTGATAAAATACATGAACTGGACTTTGGATGAAAGGTACTGTAAAAGAGGGTGAATTTGGTTCTTTTAATCATCTTTAGTAACATTTTAATATTACTTTTTTTTCTTTTTGTGTAGGTGATACTGGAAGAATACGAACTGGACTTTGGATGAATGGTAATGGGAAGGGATTCAGTTTTAAATCATTTTTAGTAACATTTTTTAATATTACTTTTTTTTATAGGTTCGTGTGGGTTTCTGAAGAACGGAAAAAAATAAAGATTTATAAGTACATACGAATTTTAACTTTTTAATATTATGGAACAGTTACTAACCATTCATGTACTTTTTTTATAGGTCCAGATGAGCTTCTGAAAAATAAAAAAAACTAAAGATTCATAAGTACAAGTACGAATCTTAGTTTTATTTAATATTATAGAATGGTTTACTAATGGCGCCTGTTGAATTTCAAACTGGAACTCGAAAATATAAGTTGGGAAGGGGGTATTATTTTTTTTTGTTTTTAAAACGTTACTAATGTTCCTTTTCCTTTTTTTTCTTTAGGGACGGCTCCTAGATGATAGACTATAAGCCGAATGCCAGTAAGTTTTCAAATAGCAGTTTGAAAGCTTTAGAAAACTGTTTATTGTGAATATTTAATTTTTTATATAGATTTTAGATTTTAGAATATACAGTAAATGTAATAATGTATTTTAATATAACAAATTGAAATTAAAATTAATTAAAATTCAGTAAAGAATAAACTACATGCATAGTTATAAAAATACACAAATAAAGTATAAATTTTGGTAAAAATGAAACTTAAATTTCAGCAAAAAATCAACTAATTTTGGTAAAATTTCGTCAGTCGAGTGGCAGTCCAAATTGTACCATTCGATATAAAATTTTGGTATAAACATTTGGCCAATTTTGGCCAGATTACAGACATAATTTAGCCAAATTTGCCAATCCAAAATTTGACTGAATTGGACTATTTCGACCAGTAAATTAAGAATTAAATTAATATTAAAATTACAGATAAACTTTCTGCACATGACACTAAGATCGCCAATAAATTTCCTGCATGTTTATTCAAAAATTAATGCTTCTTTTACTGTGAAACTTGGCAGAATTAATACCAGACTTAATAATAACAGTCAATAGTCATGTCAGGTTTTTTTAAATGATTTGTTATTTTATTAATTTATTAAAAATTACAATTTTAATATTTAATATAACATAATT
>JADRCO010001659.1:0-17779 GCA_021464525.1 Rhizophagus sp. LPA8_4_AMF | reverse complement strand
ACTTAAAATATACTTATAATATATATCATAATATATTTTAAGTATATTTTAAATATATAAAAAATATACTTATAATATACTTAAATTTTAATTTAAGTATAATTTAAATATATTTTAAGTATTTAGGTAAAAATTAAATATATTATACATATATTTTAAGATAATTTTAAGTATATTTTAAATATATTAAAAATATATTATAAGTATTTTGCAAAGTATAATACTTTTTATAGGGCTGAAGACTTTACTATAAAAAAAGAAATAAGCTATTTTTTTAACTTAAATAACAAAAACTTCTCTTTCCAGTCCCTTTTTACCTTAATTCTAAATTTTTTTCCTGCAATCATTATTTTAAAATAAGATACTGTTCCTAAAGAAATAAGAAAAAGTAAGTAAAAGAAAAATATTAATAAAAATAATAAAAAAAAAGGAAATAATTAAAAATTAAAAAAAAATATACTAACTGCACTGCTTACTATTATAAAAGCCCGTAATTACTGTTTCAAAGAAAAGACTATTTCTAAAGAAAATAAAAATAAAGTAGGTAAAAAAAAATAAAAATATACTAACCCTTATTATATTCTTAGAAGTTTACCAAAATTGCTATTCTAAAAGAACAATTCAGTCTATTTATACAATTTATACAGTGAAATTCAATATACTGGAATCTTAATATAACAAAATAAATACAGTCAGAACTTGATATAACGAACCCTCTGTTCAGGTGATTTTAGGTCGTTATACTAAGAGTTCGGTAAAACAAATATTCTCGTTATACCAAACTTAATATGTAAATTTTTTATAATTCAGTTTATCAATTTTTTATTTATAAAACTTGAGCTACAGATAAAGTAACACACTTATTTGTAGACATAACGATAATAAAAGAGTTAATAAAAGGAGTGAAAAATTTGTCTTGTAATTTTGAGATATTTAACTTACATCTGTTATCTTACTATCTTTGGTGAAGATCAATGAAAAATCAGCATATAGAATAAAAAAAAATTTTTTTATAACGATGATCAGTATATAGAAAAAAAATTGGTATCGGCTTATCACGAATAATACAATATACTGTAACTGGTTTAGAAATACTGATATATTAGTACAAAACTTTTTAGAAATATCAGAAGAAAATTTTAGTTATAATGGCTATTTAAGAAAAAAGTTGATAGACATATTATTCTTAAATAACTTTTTAAAATTTAAAGTTTTCATATTATTTGAATTATCTTCAATAAGTAGCAGCTTACTAGTAGTTTTCACAATAAATTTTAAAGTCTCCTATAACCATTTAGAGTAAAAAGTCTTTATACTTTCCTTTAGCAATTTACTATTAAAAAAGTAGTTCAAAAAATCAGCAGAAAAAAAAGGTAGTTGATCTCTTTAAATTGGTTACAATACAATTTTCTGAATAACGTTTTTCCAAAAATTTTAATGCTAGCTGATTGATCACTTATTTATGTATAATTATACATAACCCTACATAATTCTGGCCAAAAGTTTGAAAAAGCATCCTTCAGAAAAATATCCTTCAGAATATCTTCTGATAAGACTTTAAATTATCCTACTTTTTAAAAAATTAAAAATTAAAATTATATAATTTTTCTAATATTTAGTAGTTCAACTTTGATAAACTTTTTTTTTGTTTTATAACTTTTATTAAGTTTTATAATTTTAAAAAAAATTTATTAAGATTAGATTATTAGATAGATAATATTGAAATATTTATAAAAAATAATTTTTTGAAATTTAATAAAAAAGAATGATTTTAACTAAAAAGTCTATTATAACCTATATATTAAATATCCAGAATCCTAAAAAAAAATATATGAAATTATATCATTTTTATAGTTATTTTTTTAATTTATAAATATAAGAAACTTATTTTCATTTTTGATAAATTTAATAATTGATTTTATAAGTATTAAACTATTATTTATTTTAAAAGTTTTTCAATTAATTATTTTAAATAAATAACAAATTTTATTATAAATTGAATGTTATTTTTATTATAAAAGTTATTAGTAAAGTTTAAATCAATTAACAATTTGAAAAAATAATCAGAAATTTTATTATTTATATTTTTTTTTAAATTTTAATTGATTTTATTTAGTAATTTAATATTATTGATGATAATTAATATATTGTTTAGAGGTTTCAAGTATTTTAATATTAAAAACAAGTTATTATCAAAATATTTACTATAATAATTTTAATAAATTATTATATATAAAAAATGTCAATAAATATGTTAAATAAAAAAATAGAAAAAAAATATATATAAAAAAAAAAGAGAAAAATAAATAAAAATAAACTATAGAATCATAAATAAATTATAAAATAATAAACTATTACAAAAATATCTAATATTTTTATAATCACTTTTCTGGATAATGTTAAGTTAAATGCCTTTTTGATCATCTTTTAAAAGGTTTAAACTGATATGAATTATAAAAAATAAAAAGATAATGTCAATCATTCTATATTATTATTAAATAACTTATATATTAAGAAGGAATTCTATTAATATCTACAAAATAAGATGGCATCATCCATTGTTCATATCTAAGATAAGGTTCAATCATGGAAGGTAAACTAAAAAATAAGATTAAAAATAAAATAATTCTACCTTTAAAATCATTTTTAATTGAAATAAATTCCCAAATAATAAAAATTATAGCATGAAATAAAAAGAAATTAAATTGTTCTAAAGTTAATTTGTTCATTTCTGTCCATAATAAATATTCATGTAATATACCACTAATAAAAAATGCTCCTAAAACTCCCATCATTCTTGTTAATTTCTTTTTATTATTAGAAGGAATAGAATGAGAAGTGATTAAATAATTTTGTAAAGGAATATATCCTAATTCTTTCCAAAATTCATTATAAAATGTATTCCATCTATAACTCCAAAATTCTCTTGGGGATGTTGATAACCATGGTGAATTAAATATATATTTAGTATCAAATAAAAATGAGATACACCATCTTTTAATAGTAATTATTTTCCGTTTAAAAAAGGTGACATTGGTCGATTTTATATCAGATGGGGAAGAAAAAATAATATTTAAGAAAAGTAAAATGATTCCAGTAATTAAAAGAAATTGATCGTGAGTTAAACTAATAATAAAATAAACAAGTACCATATACAAAGAACAAAGTAATAATAATTTAATAGTAATAGGGGATTCACCACTTATAAACATATCAAATATTCTAAAAAAATAAGGAGAAGGAGGAATTTCATTTATATTTGAATACATATCTACTAATATAAAACAACCTTCATAAATTATCCATTTAATAAACATGAATACGATCCTTTCTAAAATATTTTTGATGATTAGTTTATTTGTAGGTTGAAAATCATCTTTTTTCCCGCTTGTAACTTTTTTTCTCCAATAAAATAACGTATATAAAAATGGTTGAAAATCAGAAACGGTTGTATTGGTTGTATTGTGAGATATATTGACAAAATTTTTTAGCCAAATGCACATTTTAAATCCGAATGTTATAGCAAATGATGATACTCTTGAATGTACAATTGCTGAATATTTTCCTTTATATATTATAGGTTGAATCATAAAACAAATTGTTATAATAATTAAAATAATTGAATGAAGAAGAGATCTTGGTGAATGAAATGATAATAATATAAATGAAATTAATAATAAATCGGACAAAAGTTTATAATTGTCAAATGACAATTCTGGTAGGTAATTATCTGCCATCTTTTAATTAGTAGGATTTTGAAAGAAAGTGTTTAAAGATTGAATGATATTTATATTAAAAAAAAAAAAAAATCGAATAAAAATGGGTTTTTCCTTCTTTACTATTAAAGGGTATTTGTGCTTAATTTATATTATATTAAGAAATTAGTTATTCAAGTAAAGAAATAATTAGATTATGCATAAAATTATTTATAGAAATATTAAATTTGAGAAATCTTCTTACTCTTTTTTGTTAAC
Organism: Rhizophagus sp. LPA8_4_AMF; assembly: GCA_021464525.1. NCBI lineage: Eukaryota > Fungi > Glomeromycota > Glomeromycetes > Glomerales > Glomeraceae > Rhizophagus > Rhizophagus sp. LPA8_4_AMF. Next base: position 13,805 of record JADRCO010001659.1, on the reverse strand, counting down.
CTAATTGAAACATCAAATCCTCTAGTTCAAATTTTATTACGATTGACATTTTATTACGATTGACACAATGATATTTAAAAAGAATTTTCTTAAAAACTCCATTATTTAAAAATGTGTAACATCATCGTAAATCAAATTTGTTTAATTCATTGTTCGTCATATTCGTCATGATTATAATTATATGAATACTCGCAATCAATGAAATAATAATATTAAATTTATTTTGTTTTATTTCTAAAATATACCATAATTTAATCAATGTTCATTCTTTTGATCTCGCTAATTTCGTTTCTTCGCGTTTATTTACACAGCCAGTCTCAGCTCTCAACCAATTCGTTCCATTAGAAAATTCCAATGGGTTTCTTTTACCTAGCGTGAGAAATCATTGTTTTTCAAGGATCGCTAGAAGACCTAACTTGTATTTAAGTGGAGGCGACCCTATTTATGAATCTAATCAGAACCGGATCTTGGTGATTTTGTGGTAACACCTATTAGAAATTTGTTCCAGGCTCAACTCCAGTAACATGATTTTCAGGAAATTGGCTCTGGAAGCTTCGTGACTGCCTGTGTAGAGCAAGGTTCTTATGATTCTTTTATAAGAATTGACTTATGATTTGTTTAAGTCGCGCTTTACTAATGAGAGGTTAAAATTTTACTTTCAAAAAATTATTTAATTGAATATTTTTTTTTTTTTTTTATTTTGGCTTTAAAATTATTATGATCACGTAAACGAACACATGTGATACATTCTTATATTTAATTATATTAATAAAATTATTGTAATAATAAATTTTACCAAATAAAAGTAATAAACATAATTTTATTATTTTAATGATTCGCTCTTTTTTAATCCTTATCATTTTAGAACTTCTAATAAGAATAGTAAAAAGTTTTTGACAAAAAAAAAAAAAAAAATTTACAAAACTAACCCCTATGATTTCTGGCAAGAAATCGATATGCTTCTTCTGCAGCAGATTCTTTGGCATCCGCTTTTCTTGAACATGCTTTACCTCTAAACATATAATCCTGTACATTACATACACAAATAAATCCATTAATTCCATTTTCAAAATTAAACTCTGGCGGTGTCCAACGTTTTGATTGGGACATCTCATATAATAAACTTGTAAATTTTTTGCAAAAGCCAGTATTCTTTTTTATGAATTGATTATTATTATTGTACGATGGTGCTTGTGGAAATCTTTCCCTCCCAACTGTACGATAAGGATGATAAGAAATCGGTGATGATGTAGACGCATTAGACTGCAGCTGATCTCTCATATTACTTTCTTCTGGTTTGATGATTGGTATGTCCATATTTTGCGGACTTAATGGATTTGATTCTTCAATTTTGATATTTGAAACTTCATGGCTATAATTAGGTAACACCAGGCTAGCAGTAATTTCATTAAGGTGTGAATTATTATTGTTCGTATGTGGATTACTAACATTCAGATAGGAACTATTCAAGTGTGAATGTGGACTAGTGATGTTCGTAGCAAATGAACTATCAACATTTGAGTGTGGGTTGTCCATAGTCAAATGTGAAGAATTATTGACGTTTGAATGTGGACCACCCATACTCAAATGTGGATTAGTGTTCATATTAAAGTGCGAACTAGATTGTGGATCATGTGGATTGGTGACACTTGAATAAGGATTATGTGGATTGGTGACACTTGAATGTGGTTTACTCAGACCCGAATGTAGATTATTGATGGCTGTATGCAGACTACTCATATTCAAATGTGAATTGGTGACACCTGATTGCGGGCTATGTAGACCGGTGAGGCTTGAATTAGTTATATGAGGAGGATTAGGAGAATAACTAAAATTCGAATAAGGGTTAGTGACATTTAAATGTGAACTACCAATATTCAATTTAACATCAGAATGAGGACTATCCATATGTGAATGAGGACTACTAATGTTTGAATGAGGACTACCAAGATTTGAATGAGGACCACCAAGATTTGAATGAGGACCACCAAGATTTGAATGAGGACTACCAAGATTTGAATGACTACCAAGATTTGAATGAGGACTACCAAAATTTGAATGAGAACTAATAATGTTTGAATGAGGACTATTAATGTTTGAACTAGGACTTGATGTAATATGATTTTCAATAAAATTTAAAATTGATCTAGCATCAACTTGTCCCACATCATTCCTACGTTCTTTTTCACACATTTCTCTAAATAAAACTTCAAATGCGATATGAGCTACATAATCTTTTGCTTCACTTGATTTTACAAATGTTTTATCACTTTTAAAACGTCTATCCCCCACACTACATTCATAATAAGTATGACCATTATAATCATTTAGAGGTTGATATGAAGGAGTCGGTAAACGATGCATTTGACAAAATTCCAAAAGTATCACTCGAGGTTGTTTTCCGGGGAACTCATTTAATTGTTTTCTATACCAACTTTCAGACTTTGAAATAATTTCGGTTCGATTCTCAGGAAAATTATTAAAAGAAGAAGGTTCATAAAGTTTCATTATATCAGAACCTAAAACTCTCCTATTACCATCAGATGAATTATTTCCATTCACAAGATTTCGTAAAGCCATTAAAGCAGCCTCTTCTTTTGCTTGTTGTTTTCTTAAAGTTGGACGTTCCGTCTTAAATACCTTACCAAAAACTTCAAGTTGACAATAAAAATATCCAGTATTAGGATCAATTGTATAAGAATATTTTGGTGGAATACTAGATCCTCTATTTCTTTGATGCATTTCATTCAGTATTGATATTGGATTTGGAAGACCAACTTGATTAGAATTTGAAAGACTTGACTGATTTAAATTCTGATTTTGTTGTTGCTGTTGTATACTTTGACCAAAAATCTGCGAAGAATTATGTAATTGCTGTTGATTTTGTAAGTTTTGTATGTTTTGTGTATTTGGTAAATTTTGAGCGTTTTGTTGGTTAATTCTTTGTAACAAAGTTATAAAAGCATCAGAGAAAGCATTTTGTTCCGATGATTGAACAGAGTTATAATTGTTATAAGAAACAGGAGATGGGTTATAATTATTATTTTGTTCATTTAAAGAAACAGGAATACCGGGAGGAGGATCGTTTATAGAAGAAAAAAGTGGCTCGGCCCCTAAATCTTTTAATAGAGCATCCACGGCTGAACGACTCGCGTGCATATTGGAAGGGTACATTTGATTAGAATTGTTGTTATACATGTTTTCGGGAAAAAAAAAGTAATGTATAAATTTATATGTAGTTGAAATATGTATAATATTGATAAAATAAAAGTAGTAAAATAATAAATTTTTTTTTTTTTTTAAAAAAGAAAAAACAAAAAAAAAAATATTTTTTTCTTTTTTTTTTAATTTGCGAAAAAATATGAAAAATATTTTTCTTTTTTCCTTTTTCTTTTTTAAAAAAAAAAAAAAAAAAATTTTTTGTTAAAGTTTTAAAAAAAAAAAAAAAAAATTTTTTTTAAAAAAATAAACAAAAAAAAAAAGATGTTTATTTTTAATACTTTTTTCACTCTTTTTTTGTTGTTATAGAGAGAGACAAAAATTAAAAAATAAATTGTTTTGTTTCTTGTTTATTTTTCTTAAAAAAAGACAGAATTTTTTTTTTTGTTTTTTTATTTTTTTTTGGTTTTTTTTTTTAAGAATAAAGGGAAAAAAAATTTTACATAGATAAAAGACAAAAAAATGAATATATATTTGTGAAAAATTGGGGGGGGGGGGCTTTTTATAATGTAACCAATTTTAGTAAATCAAACGCAAAGCCTTTAATAATACAAGAAAAAATCGGGAAGACTAAATTTTAGTATAAAAATATATATTAATATCATAATTTTCCGCTGCAAAAGTTTACATTGTTCTTTCTTTTTAATAAAAATGAATTCTGTAAAGGATTAAAAAAGGTAACAAGATTTTTCTTTAATGAAATTTCTGGAACTTCGGAGTAAAAACAGTATAAAAAAATAGGTAATGATTTACAAATTAAAAATAAAAGCATATTTTTCCAACCTCAAAGGTTCCTATTAAAGGTTCTTTTTATATATATATAATATAATTAAATATAATTGATATAATTCTCTCCAAACAATTACTTTCTTAATACAGAACAATTTGAATTTGAAATAATATAATTAATATGGTATATTCAATATATAACAAGTTAACAAGATATGAATATTATTTACTATATTGAGCATCTTTATACATTACTTAACTATTTCATTTTTAGATGGTGAATAATACTGCACCCTTTTGAATCACCCTTCTCTTGAATCCTTTTGAGATATATGATAGATAATGCAATGCAAATATAGAAACGGGATCTATGCTGTTGGTATGCAGAAAAGACTAAGGAGAGAGAATTTCAAAATTCTTGTTTTGCTTCCTAAAAACGATTGATAAACATCTGACATTAATTAGTAAATGTAAATGTTCTCCTTAAAATGAAAAGATCATCTCCTTGAAACAACAAAAAAATGAATTTTATATGATTCAGAATATATTTATTTATTCTTTTAATTCAGCTTTTTATGTTTTTATTCAATATTTTTATTATTATTTATTTTCATTTATAAATCATAATATTTTTTTTGGTATAATTGAATATTAACCCAATCAAAATGTAGTTATTATGTATGATAGTGCATAACTTAGTGCATCCTCTCCCGTAAACATAGCGTATGTACTTTTTAGTTGTTTATCAAACTTCTATGAAATCTGGTTTTTTTTTTCGTACTGTACATTAGATATAGTCTAGTATAATATTAAAATTTTGTAAATTTTGGTAAAAAATACGCCTTCGTTATTTTATAAGTATTAGTCAATTATCTCAAATTACTGTGTACAGTATATATAATTGATAATTGTGTTTTCTCTGCAACATTCTTTCCTTAAAATACTTTTAATACTTGGCACAAAAAAAGCTTTTATTTCCCAATCATATGTAAATCATTAATTAAAAAAATTAAAGTAAGTGTTACATCGAGATTTTCCGTATAACTGATTTACCTTTTGTAGAAACAAATAAAAAAACTGGAATTTTACGGTACAAAAGTCATTTACTAAAAAAAAAACTATGACGTAATGCTTTCTTATGTTCCTAAATGAAAATAGGGTCATCTCATGCGCCATGACTCCTTTACCTTATCGAGGTAAAGAATAAATCGTGGCCAAGTCAAATTTTAATTTTATTATTAACCTTGGCTCAAATTGGTTTTAATTGCCGAGAAATTGTGATATCATAGATCTCCATTCAAATTTTTAAAATAAATATTTAATTTAAAATCTCGTTATTTTCTTCGTAATTCTCAGTTTTATTCTATTTTTTTTTTTTTGAATTTCAATATGTCATTCTTAACAAAGGAACAACTTGGTAAGACAAAGCTCTTTTTTTTTTGTAAAGCTCTTTGGTTTTTTTTATTAATATTATATTTTTATATTTTCGTATTATAGACAAATACGTAAAAGATTTAGCATCAAAGAATCCAAAAACTAGGTCCCCAACTAGACCATTAAGTGCATCAGCAATTAATTCTTCATCAATATCAACCGATGAAAAAAAAGTTGGAACTCTTCATGGACCAAGATCTCCCCCTACTTCTAAGCGAAGTAGTTTAACTGCTACTACTTCACCTAGAGCTTCAGTTTTTAGTAATAATATTAAGGAAAATAATAATAATAATAATTCATTAAATGAAATTAAACCTACTCCAAATATTCAATCAATAGTAAATGATTCAATTTCAGAAAATTCTTCAACTAAATCATCAGTTACTTCTAATATTAGTAATAATGAAAAAAGATCAAATTATAAAAGTCTTGATGATATAGTTAATGATCTTTCTTATCCTATGGAAACTAAATTATCATTTAAACCTACTAATACCACCACCAACACCACCAACACTACCAACACTACTACTACTCCTTCTCCTCCTCAATCTAAAGGTAATAATAATAATCCATCTGCAAAGGGAGCTGATGATCCAACAAAAGGAAGTTATGTTTTGTCCGCATCATCTTATAGTGCTGCTTCTAGAACACCGAGCATAAAGAAGCCAGTTATTCAACCTTCACCGAAACAAGAACAACATGAAATGGCTTCAAATAAAAAACAACGTGATTCAACAATACAAGAATTACAAAATCGTTCCGATATAAATTGGAATGCTCGTTATGATGAAGCTCAACAAAAATATCCTCCTTTAAATAAATTAGAAAAAGATAAAGAAATTCCTTCTCCTCCTCCTTCTTCTTCTTCTCCTCCTCCTCCTCCTTTACAAAATAAAAACGCGGGAGAACCTTTAACATCTTTACCATCTAATAATAGACAAACAATTCGTCCAACTTCTTCATTGAATTGTGCTTCCTGTGGAAAGTCTATATCGGGACATGTATTATCTGCTATGGGTAAAAAATGGCATCCTGATCATTTTGTTTGTAAAAAGTGTGGTATCACTTTGGAGCATGTAGCATTCTTTGAAAAGGATGGTGATCCTTATTGTCACTTGGATTTTCATGAATTATTTAGTCCTAAATGTGGTTATTGCGAAACACCTATTGAAGGAGTAAGTTTTTAATTTTGAAGTTATATTATTTAATTTTTTATTCGAATTTATATCAACTAAAAATATGTTCATTAATAATCTATTTAATAGCAAGCTATAAATGCTCTTGGAAAATCATGGCATCCGGAGCATTTCTTTTGTAGAGAATGTGGTAATCTTTTTGAGAATGGTTTCATGGTTCATGAAGGTTTTCCATATTGTGAAAAAGATTGGATGAAATTATTTGGTTAGTATTATATTTTCTTTCATAGTTCGAGGAAAAATATATATATAATAATAATTTTTTTAAAAAAAATAATTTAGCTCCTAAGTGTAAAGGATGCAATGAAGGTATTAGAGGAGAATTTACGAGCGCTTTAGAAGGAATGTGGCATAGAGAATGTTTTGTTTGCATGGTTTGTAAAATTTTTTTATGCCATTTGCTTATTAATTTATTTATTTATTTTTGTTAATTTTTTCTCCTTTTTTTTTATATATAGACTTGTAAAGAACCTTTTTATAGTTCATATTATTACGTTTCTGATGGAAAACCATACTGTGATAAACATTAGAGAGATCTATTATCCATTAACTAAATATATATTGACATTGATTATATGTAGAAACAATATCTTAGTATAAAAGTATTATTCTTATATTGGTTTATTATCAAATTATTTTATTAATAATATATCGAAAAATATATATATATCGAACAATTTATAAAAAAAAATTAATCATTAGCATAAAATTACTACTATTTTTAATGTTTGTAATATTTATGATAGGTTGATTAGATGGTTAAATATATGATAATTGACTTATTCTAAATAAAATACCTTCTCAAATCATTTAATTTAAATTTCCTGAATTAAGTTGATTTCTTGCTTATTATTATCTCTTTCATTTTTCATTAACATTTCAACATTTTTTTGATCTCTCTTATAATCCTTTACTTCTTTTAACTGTTCTTGCCTTTCTAATTCTATACCTTCTCTTAAAGCTTCTAAAAATGATGAACCTAGTTGTTGAGACAAATAATTAACATATACTATATAAAAGTAAATCTTCTTTTCCGTTGCAAATAATCTTTGTTCAATTTTTCTTTTTCTAGCAGACATTTTTGTTATCGTTTCACTTCCAACTTGTTGATATAATCTATATAGATCTGACAAAGCCGCCAAAACATTGTTGGTTGAAGAAAGTAAATTAACGATATCATCTAAAATAAGATATGAAAACTCTTGCGGTTGACTATAAATAGGATTCTAAAAAAAAACAATTCGATTAAAGTCGATTAAATAAACAAATGAATCAAATAAAAAAAAAAATTAAATTTAATCAAACCTGAAAAGTTAACGAAGAACTTGCAGCAATAGCTTGAGAAATGCTTTCATATACCAGATTGTCATTGTTTGCTAAAATGGGTGATAAATCCCATAATACTTTACAAGATTCTTCAGGATTTTCAAAAATATCCCCATTAAAAGTGCGACAAGTATATGCATAAGCATATCTATTTAAAAAAATCAAAAATTTTTGGTTAAGATAATAAAATAATAAAAAATAACATAATCGTTCCACATAATATCATGCAGAAAAGGATACAGTATATTTAATAAATTTAAGGATATTGCAGGATTTGGAGTTGTTTTAATTAAATCCTCTAAATTCTTAATATCCGTTATAATAGGTGGTCTATCGGCAAGATCACCACCGCTATCATCACTATCATATTCGAGATCATTTTCATCATCGTTTAATTCGATTATTTTTGATGATAAAACTTCTTTTTTACGATTATTATATTCTGTCGTTATTTCCCACCATGGTTTCCATAAAAGTAATTCATCTGATAATTCTGAAAGATCTGATTTTCCATTAACATATTTTTGTTCAAATTCTCCTCTTTCTTCTGGTGTTAATTTACTCCAAACTGTATCAAAATCTGCGGAAGCTGTAAATTATATATACTAATTAGTTAAATATTATTGATTATAAAAAAAAATTTTTTTTATCAAAATCAATCAAATCATTCTTACAAAGATCAATATCTTTAAATCGCTCTGATATATCGTTATCAACTAAATCTTTAAAAGAGAGTGTTTATATAATTTTATATTACTCCTTGTTTTTTAATTTATTTAAAATAAACTTTTTTTAACCAATTTTCTTACCTTTATCGTTTGATTCCATTTCTTCCCTTGCCATCTCATCATTTTCTTTTTCAAATTTATTCAACATATTTAACATTTTTTGTTTTTGATCATCATCTACACGTTGAGATTTTATTTCTTCAATCACATTATCTTTATAAAAAGATTCCGTGCAATGTAAATGAATCTAAATAGAATATAGATATTTAGTATCTATTTAAAAAAAAGTATTCTATCTTAAAGTGTAAAATAAATCTTACCTCATTTTTATAACAATCTAAAGAACAATATTTAATATCACATCGAGGACAAGTATATTTTGATACTTGTTTCTTACAACTAAAAAACGAATTAAGTAAGTAAGTTTGGAACGAGTTTAAATGAAGCTTTTTTATAACAAATTTATTAAATTTATTAAAAATAAAATTTACATGCCACAATTTCTTGCTTTACTTCCTTCTTGTGCATTTTCTTCATCTGAATCATATGTTATATTAAATAATTCCGACATTGTATTCCTTGCTTTTTTTGCGTAGTAAAAAGGATAAAATGTAGGTCAGGGTTGTCAATCATCCTTAAATAATAGATCTACAGGCTGCAATAATTACGTAAAAATTGCCACGCTTTATTAAATTAATTCTTCTAACCAATTTTATCTTAATACATTATACAACATATACTTAAAAATAATATTAATCTAAAACACAAACCAATGTTGTTGTGAATGACAGTGTAAGAATGTCATTTTTTACAGAATACGGGAAGAATGTGAAAAACAAGACGTATTACAAGAGATATTTATTTTTAAAAAATATGATGCAGGGTAGCGTGATGTACAAGTACTATAAAGAATATAAAGCAAAAGTTTAAGCACCTATTTGCAACGTTTTAGAAACAAGGCGAAGTTATTGGGAAATTGAAAGACAAAGAAAGAAGTATAGTGCACCTTATTTATTTTTTTTTAAAAAAAAAAAGATTTCTCAATCACTATTAAATAACTTTCAGTAAATTGTTTTTATATGTATATTAATTTAATATTATTAAATACTAACTTTCAGTAAATTGTTTTTATATGTATATATTAGTTACTATAAAGTAATAACTTTCATTAAATTGTTTTTATACGTATATGAATTGTTGAATGCTGAAAAATTCAAAAGCATTTAAAAGGATTTGACTTGGACTATAAAATGGAGGGTTTTAAAACGTGCTCGCAATTAAACCCGCAGCAACTCCAGCGACCGGACCTCCCAGCAAGGATACTCCTATACTGGTAAGAATAGGAAAAACCAAATGTCGAATGAAGATTATACCGACCCGGCACGCCTTTTCATACAATTTTTTAAAGAATGATTTTTGTCTCTCAACTTTTATTGTAAAGTTTTGTGAGAATGTAAATATGCAAAAGGAAGAAAAACCACATTGAATAAAATAAATATATCCATCATTCATACAAAGACAAAATGTTATGTTACTTTAACCTACCTCCAATAAATTGATCCAAGATCGCTCTTTTTGTTGTTTTATATTCTTTACTAGTCAGAAGGTGTTTGCATTGTTCGAGTTCACGAAGCTTTTCAATGAGAGAGAGTCCGGACATAATTTTTATATCTTTTTTTTTTTACTCGTCTTTTGTAAAAGTCTTAGTATTAAGTGAGATGTAAATCATTTAATGCGCATAAACAGTATTATATCCAACTTACAAAGTTAGGAAATAATAAAATCAATGGAAAAAAAAAGAATTTTGAAAAAAAAAAATTTCAATGTGAAAATAATTTATATTTGTTTTAAATTCAGCACGACGTAAACAAATACCAAACAAATATAATTAATTGGTTTAATCAAAATTTGATGTAACAATATGATTTGAATTTATGCATCTATAACAAAAAAAAAGAAAAAATAGAAAGAATTACGAGAATTACGCAAAATACAAGGAATAATAGTATCGCATAACAATATCGACATCGGTAATTCTTAAAAAAGAAAAATACTAAAAATAGAAAAATAGAAGCCATTACAAGAGAAATATTTTGTCGATTTGTAATTACACCAGCATCACCAACAAACTTTCACGTGACTTTCTGGCCAGAGTTATAGCAATTTACTATGGCATTAGTTATGTGAATATGTGATAAATTATGTGACAAAAATTGGTTTCAAAAATACTTTTGAAAAATGAGGTGTAATATGATATACAAATATTTTTCATATTTAAATTGCTTTAATTAATGAATAATATTTACGTTAATAACAAAAAAAAAATAATAATAAAGTAAACAAAATTTTCTGTTAATTTATTAATATCTAATCTTAAATTTTGAATTTTTTTAAATCTATTAAAGATTAAATAATATTGCATTAATAATAATTGATTTATTTTTTCAAATTATTAAATTTAATAACTAAATTGTAAAATTGATTTATTTTAATCTGATAATCATGTATTTTTCCTAAAAAAATTTTCTAACTTTTAGGAATTCTACACAATTCTAAATATAATCATGTATTTTTCCTAAGAAAAATTTCTTAATTCAGTAAAATTCCTAAAAGTTAGGAAATTTTTATAGGAAAAATACATGATTATTTTAATCTGATCTATTAAAATTCTGATTGGTTAAAATTATTTTCAGGTAATAATTCACCATCTGATGATTGTAAAATAATGATCTATATCTCATTCAAATCCTCTTGTTAAGAGCTTTTAAATGGTACTTAAATCATTTTTCTAGTATCAATAGATAGTGAGTTGCCAAGAAGTTTTTTTAAAAATTATTTTGCCATTTATTGATGCTAAAAAGATGATTTAAGTACCATTCGAAAACTCAGTGAAAGGATTCAAATGAACTATAAATTATTCAGTTATTCTATGATCACTGGATGGTAAGTTATTACATGAAAATGATTTCAACCAACCAAAAAATTAACCTAAAATCTGAATTGAACCAGATCATTTAGAACTTTATTTAGTACTATTTGATTCATCTTATTAAGAGGATTCAAATGATATGTGCTTTATTTCTGTACTAATTATTTTTCAGTTAAAAGCTACAAGACCTTGCTTAAGGGTCTAGTTAAGTATCTTCAGTGATTTATTTCTGTACTAATTATTTCAGTTTGAAGGCCAATTTGCCACATAAGTTAGCTGAAGACTAAATACATATACTGAGAGGTATACATGCTAAGTGTGTAATTAATCACTCTATTAGTTTTTGGCCTAAATGATTATAGTACAAGCTTCAAAAAATACTTACCTATAATATGGATAAAAATAAGTAGAAAGTATTATCATTAGGGCAGTGACATATATTACATCATATTAGGGATTGGAATCGAAAATCGAATTTATTCAATATTTTTTTATAGTAGACTAGCATGACTTAGAATCAGTTTCTATTTTAACCAAAATGATCAGTACTTGGCCGGCATTGGAAATTGCTTTGGAATCAGATCGACTTATATGTAAAAAATTTTTTGAGAATCGATTCTCGAAATCGATTTTACTATGTTTTGTCGATTTTTGATTAATCGATTCCAATCCCTACATCATATTTAGTTTAATATAAACTTACCCCTCTCCCACCTTGTTAGATTTAATAGCCAATCAAATTATTATATTATAAATCATGTAAGATTTTAACTATCCCCCTCTCCCCTTTAATAATTATATAATAAGTGTCACTTCCCTTACTTGCATTTATATTTTTTTAACCATCTGGATAATACTATATGAAGGATTTTTAATGGTGTAAAGGCAATTATCTAAACATCTTTCCATACCACCAGATTAGATACTAAATCTTATTTAAAGGCCATTACAGTCTACAAGTACTTAATACTAATAGTACAGTTATATATTTCTTAGTAGTATATTACATACTAATCATATTTTTTAATGGATTGCCTAGCTCAGTCAATTTTTTTTATTTATCAACTTTTTTTTAGATTTTCTAATAAGTAATCTTCCTACAAAAAATTACTAATATAATGTAATTTTGGTCAATCTCTAGTGATATATTATCAATAACTATTAGGATAGAAAGACCAGCAGGAAGTTCAACCTCATTTCTTATCTTAGATACGTAGTATCTACACCACTAGAGATTGCCAACTAAGACCCAATCAGTAAGGAATTGAATTCACCCCTACCTTATTATACTATTGGCTCATAAACATTTTGGTTGATTTAAAGTCTAATAAAAGGTCAAATTAATTTGAAGACATTGTATCCAAGATTTTACCATCTATAAGGATCATCTAGGGTACATTGAATCTCACTGGTAAAAAGAAAAAACTGAAAGAAATTCCCAGCTGTGTCTATAAACTATCAGAATCTCTGAATGCAATAGTATCATTGCAAGTTATTTATTAAGTTAGTTATAAGTTAATGTTTTAAAAGAAATCAAGCAATTGGCAAATAAATGTAAAATTATTGGATATTTTAAAACTAAGATGTTACTTTATGCAACTACTAATATCAATTTTATATAGAAAAACAGAAAATTAATACAAGCATAATATATCTAAAAGTAGACTGATTAATTGCTGATCTGCTTAAGAATGGCACTATTTATTGATCATTTTATAATAAAATTCAGGAAAAAAATTAAAAAAAATCATTTTGCATTATTTTGTAAACTAGTAATTGAATTTTGATGACCCTTATATTGTTTGTAGCTTTCAGTACCCTCTTTGATATAAAAAAAAAGATCTTTGAAATTGGACTGGTACATCATAGGATAAACGTAAAAAATCATTTTTTGGAACATATCATATAGTATTTGAAGTGCATCCAAAAAAATTTTTTGTGATTATCTCATGATGTACCAGTCTAATTTTAAAGATCATTTTTTATTTTGATAAGAGTACCAAGGGCTACAAAATAACTTAAAGGTTCATCAAAATCCAATCACTAGATTACAAGGTAATTTAAGATACAGTAGGAATCATAAGTAACCAACCCCCCATAATTTCTAAAGTTAAATAATAATACCCATTAAATTTTTTTTAAATTCAAGTATAATACTAACCTTGATAACATGTAAAATTATAGACTTATATAATATGTAGATCAAAAGTTAGATGATTGGTAAATTTTATGTTCCAAAAA
>JADRCO010001658.1:0-17782 GCA_021464525.1 Rhizophagus sp. LPA8_4_AMF | reverse complement strand
AAAATTTTTTTTTTTTTTTTAAAAAAAAAAAAAAAAAAAAAAAAAAAAAAAAAAATTTTCTTTCAAAAAAAAAAAAATATTTTATAAAGAAATCAATCAATCAATCACACGAGAAGATCTTATATAACGCGTGATACTTCATTGTTGTAAATTTTTAAGGAAATTTTTTCTATTTTAGAATATACATGGCGTAAATTATAATCTAGGTTATAATAATTATTAATCCTCCTATATTAGACAGACGTAGACATATGCAATACCTTACTATCGCAAGACTTGTCAGGGAATGTGCATTTTTCATTTAAATATGATGCATCTTCTAACATATTACTTTATATGGTAATACCACTATAAAAGCCCATTTTCTATGTTTAAACAATAAAAATATTTTTGGGGTTCCCCTCCTTCATAGAAAATTTATTTGGTAGGTTATGTCCGGAAATTATTTGGAAAATACCGAAAATATTGTTCATATTTACGTATATTTTTTTTCATTGTGCATCCATATCATTCATACACTGATACGCATACAAAACGTATATATCCGGTTATTTTTCGAATCAGCTCCGGTTCTTCCGTAAAACCCGTAAATCGTAAATCTATAGAGCCCTTTTTAGGTAAATAATAAAAATTATTGTTATAGATATTATCTAGGTAAGTTTATAACCTGATTTTTACTGATTTGCTGATTTTATCTGATTTTATGATGTCACGCGAAAGATATGCATGTGGATGCATTGAATACGACATCGTATCACCACCGCGATAAATTAATTTTTTCCGAATCTCATCCCAACAATTATTTTTTTTTTTAAATCATCATATTCACACATATTCACACGGCCAAGTTAAAAAAAAAAAAAGCCTTTTTTTTTTGCGCCAAAAAAAACCAATGCATATCTATTTATATTAAATGTTTACTATAAACAATTTTTTTAGGCACTAAATACTAATAGTTGGAGATTTTTTGGCGTGCATTTTTTACTTTTTGATACAATTTGTTTTTTTTTTTAAAGATGATGAAATTACGAAACTGAAATCATGTTCTTTCAAAACTGAAACTTTTTTGATTTGAAGAGATATCTTTTTGAAATCATCATCAAAACATTTACGCATGTGTGCTCTGACCATTATCAATATATCAAAAAAACCTGTTATCATGAATTATAAAACCTATTATATTGTTTTTTTTTAAAAAAAAAAAAAATTTTTTTTTTTTTTTTTTTAAAAAAAAAAAAAATTTTTTTTTTTTTTTTCAAATATTTAAAAAAATCATATGTTTTTATGTGGAGAAGTTTTGAAGTTTGAATGATAAATTGAAAAATTCAAATGATTATGCTTTTTTTTCAAAAAAAAAAAAAAAAAAAAAATTATTAATTGTAAAAAAAAAAAAAATGATGTAAATGAGAATTCAAAGATTAAATAAAAGATTAAAGATTATTTTTTTTGAAAAAAAAAAAAAGATCGGAAAGTGCTTAAAAAGTGTAATGATATGTAAAAAATCTGTAGTGTAAAATTTTATATTTGGTAATTAGTATAAAATAAATTTCTTTTCTATGATTTTGGTTCGTCATTTAACATTATTATACATTAAATTTACGAATAATACCTGGAACGGGGCATTATTGAAATAATTGAATATGTCAACTCTATAAGCTCTATAAGTATATAAATGTTTACGCCGTTAACAATTTAGCAAATAATTGAAGTAACGTGATCAAAATATATAGAATATTGTTATATTGTTACAATTTATTATTATCTATATTGTAGTATGAAAAAACAAGTTAATAGCGCAGTAATTTTTTTTTGATTGTCGATAAAGGAACGTGGTACAATTCTAAACTATACTCAGAAAGCGCCAGAAGACACGGTCAAAATTTTATAACCTTTTTTTTAGGGGAAAAAAAAATTTCTATTTAAACAGGGATTAAATTCTTCTTTGGGGAATTAATCTAAGAATTAAGCTATTTCTACAATTGTATATGAATGGTCGTTTATAAATCTTATAATATATATAATCTTTGAATTTACTTCTTAGATCGTAAATGTTTATACTTTATATATACATTTGTACATTTGTACAAAAATTACAATAAATTAACGAAACTAGTCTTACGTGATTCAGGTGGAATCACAATTTATAAAAATCACATGTGCCGCTCAGCTGTTCTGGAAAAAATTCGAACTTGCCATATCCCGTTAATCTTGATTTACTGTAGTACTGCTGTACAACTAAGTATTAGATTTACGATTAAAAAGCAAAAGAATTCAAGTTATATCAGTCAGTAATCAGTTGCATTATTTTGTCCATTTTCAGCTATGTTTTATACTTTTGACTATTCTATATCTATATTTGTATATGACGCGTCTTGCACTCAACTTTCTTAAAACTCGATTCTTACTGTAAAACTCGATTCAGAAAAACTCGCGACATCTAGTCAATTACATCTTTTCCTGGCTAATATTAGCAAGAACGCGAAATTCTGAAGGTGAACGGTTTGCCCGGTATTGAATGAACGAACCGAGGTTATTAGAAGGTGAATCTTTCTACCGGTAATACTGTAAGTGCCGAAAATATCAAATAACAACTCAAAGGTTCCTATTCTATAATGTAAGAGTATTTTGATAAAGAAGCCTATTATTCTGACTAAAAACTCACTACTCGTATTATTGTACAACTCGAATATGGTTTGTTTCTTGTCGTATCTACTGTTTATGATGTTAATTAGTTTGTTTCTATGTATTAATGTATTTCTTATTGCTTCTTATGTAAATGATCTATTAATCATTTCTGCCTTCTTTTTCATTAATTTTTAGTTATAAAGCAAAAGTGGCATAGTACATGCGTATGCAGATAATTTGTTACAAAGATGAATATTTTATAGTGTTTAACTTAATTTTCCTATTTTCTTTCAATTATACTTAGAAAGATAGAACAAATCATTCATAAAATTCAACTTTTCAAGAATATCTACCGCAATTTACTGATATATGAATATACTGTACATACGTCTATGAGTAGGATTATTTAAGGGGCACTTTTTGAAATTAGAAATACTTTATTATGGTGTTGATAGTAAAGGACTTATCCATCAATTTATCAAAATTATCTTTGGTAATATTCGATTACTATTCGATTTATACTGTTTCCAGCGCAGCCAAGTTTTTTAAGTCAACATGCACACCCAAAAAGTCGTCATCATCATCAGTAATCATTGATATTCCCACATCAAATGTTTTCAATTGATTGTTCTTATTCCAATGTTCGTATAGATAGAAAGTATTTTCTTATAGTAGATCATGAATCATTTATGAATTAACTCTTCCGGCTCTTCTGATCCTTCTGATCCTTCTGATCGTTCAGTGTGACAAACAGACTTTCTTTCTCAAAGTATCCGTAGTGTTTTAGACCCATCATTCAAAGTTGATGTAGAAGAAGGATGAAAAGAAGTTTATAGAGCACTTCATCAGGATAAAACAGTTTATAGAGGATGCCTGGGTCTTAAATATGGATGAAAAGATTCAATTAGGATATGCTGTACATTATTTTCATATAAACTGATGATAATGTAATTAGGCATCGGGACATTGACTGATGACATTACATATGAAAAATATATCTAGTATTCTACCAAGATGTGAATATTATGACGTATCTATTAAATAATATGTTTCAAAACATCGTGAACAATATGTAAGTCAATTTCATCATAAGTCGTTCACCAAAACATTGCATTTTATTATTATTGGTTATTTTTCTCATTTATAAGCATGTTATCATTATCAACAAATTTTATTATTACTGTATGTGTAGACCAATGGTTTTTGTTAGACAATAACTGAATGCTATAGTAGTTTTATTAGTTTGATGATAATTTGCTATCTTTGGCGAAAATATACAGTGACGTGGATTGGTGACAATCTGAGGAATCCCTTTATTACATATGTAGTTAAGAAGTTAATGATTGAACTAGTGTTGATCATATTACCATCAAGTGACATGAAAAATTCGAACCAGGATCACAATGTGATAAAAAATTTGACACATCGCATGTAACCAACTTTGTGAACTGAAGTGATAATATTCTCTTTCACTTTCTCTCTTTCGTATAACTTCTAATCTGGTGATAAAAAAAAGGCTAAGCGTATACGATACCAGGTTTTTTAACAGGAATTTGTACATGGATTTAGTTACTGGTATATCATCTAGTCACAGTTAAAATATATTCATGAAAAGAAGTAACTCTTTATTTGTAAATAATGAAGAAATCCAATAAATTGTGTGATGACTTGACTACTGAATATATAGCAGATAGTGTTTTATACCGTATATGTGTGTATATGAATCCCAACTTTATAGTTTGTCAGAAAATAGCAACCGAATATATAAAATTCAATCATAAATAAACTTTTTTTTCATGTTTGATATTCTACATACAACAATTTCCATCATTGATCTCATAAAAAATTGACTTTTAGTCGGTTAATTTTAGTTATTCCAATCTTCAACGTTAAAAATTTTGAAAGATAATAATCAAGTCATGAGCAAATTGTGCGATTCTTTCAAAGGGTTTGGATTTTTAGATCATTCCACTAATCGCCTTTCCACTTGTTCTCTCGTTCCTGACTAAATTCTTTTCCATTTCTAGTTTTTGATCTATACTAAAGTCACAAAAATTACCACTAAAAACACCACCGGCTTCTCATGATGCGCTACCATAGGTAACTACTCTGTAACTGAATTGGATTTAGACAAACTGTTATTAGTAGAGTTATCATTTTACAACTTCCTCTGTTACACTTTTTTCTAAACTCGGCATTCTCAGACTCGTGTTTAGTGGTAATTACCTTATTTTTAACTCCACGATTATGGTGTTAAGATTGCCAATCTTGACTGAATAATCTGCTATAGTTTTCTCCAGCTCATCGGTTCTGGTCTTAAGCTCTCATCTCACAGCAAACTTTAGTAACTTCTCTCAAGTTCGCATTCTCCTTCCTAAGCTCTGCAATCTCAGCTAAAAGCTTAGTATTTAATTTTCTTAATGAATCCATTGTAGGTTGAGCATTTGACATTGTTTATACAGAGTGGGAATAATTCAAAAGTTCGTCAACATAGATATAATCGAGGTAATACGCTTATCAGAATTACACTGTTAAATGTGGCTTTATTGATACAGAAAATAAATTACATGATTAGATTTGTTTTACATAGTTAAATGTTGTTTCTATACTAATGTAAGCAGATGACACCCAGTATTCGTTTGCCTACACTAATACACATTATCACACTCCATAATCCGGTTGTAATAATAATCAATATTCTGGTTAAAATAAAACAGTCGTCAGTTGTATGAGATATGCAGTGTCAGAAAATAAATCAACAGTTCAACATTACAGAAACAATTTCTTTAATATGCAGTATTTTCACTATGCGCAGTGTTGTCATGGGACGCGGACGCAGACTTTGGACATCCGGGACAGGACAGTCCGTGTACGTGTCTGAAAATTTTATGTCCCAGACATTTTGTCCAAAAATATGATCACATGATACTGAATTATTTCCGATCTATTTTATAAAATAATTAAATATTTTTAAAATATTTACACTTTTACAGTTTAGCTTAATCATATTTAGATAAAATCATATAAGTTTTATTTTCACATTTCAAAATCAAATTTAAAATAAATTCTCATTAAAATGGCAAATTTATGTTATCTTTAAAAAGAGTTTCAATTCCCATTTAGTGTTAACATCAATAGCAGGATGAGTAACATCATGTATATTTACTGTATTATGATCTGTACTATCGTTATCCTCATCAGAATCTCTATTGGATTCAGTATTTTTCTCTTCCTCTAACATTTCTATCCAACCCTGAAGATATTCACCAAATTCATTTTCAGGTTCGTCAGCTTCATTAGCTTCATCATCTGACTCTTCGGAATTAGTCTCTTCTGTTGGTACTAAAATTATCAGCTGAATTATTAATGCTATCTAGATTACCAGGATCTTGATCAACATTAATATCATCAATAGTAGGTTCAGTAGTTAATGAATTATTATGAAGACGATGACTATATGTAATATCAGCTCTCAATTTACTTATTGAAAGAGCTTTGGTTGACTATATAGTATAATAAAGAAAAATATTAGAATACTACATTTTATAATAAATATAATAAATTAATAAAAAATATATATTTAAACTTACCATCAATCGATTATGACTTTTTGATTGTAAGAACCCCATACAGCTCCACAATCTTTCAATAGGAGCGGCATTTACACAAATGCCAAAAACTCTACAAGCTACAAATCCCAATTCATTTGTTGAACACTAGCAAAACACCAATAATGCCAAATATCATTGTTAAATTGTCTATACATATTAAGATCAAATGGATATTGAGCTAACCAAAAATCATTAAATTCACTAAGAATACATTTTGGTTCCTTTCCAGACTATGCACGATAATAGTACATAAGCCACTTTCCAAATTCTGAATAATTAATATTAGAAACTGAATTATTGAATTGTTCCATCTTATATTCGGGATGTAGTAAATAAGAAAATAAAAAAGGGTTGTTCCCACTCCTTCCAACATTTTTCCAACCTATCAATCATTTTTGAAGTAATGTTATGTATGAATAATTTGACCAAAATTGAACCAAATAATCCATGCTATGTATAACTTGAAACAGCTGTGCTTTATCGCATTGTAATATATTAAGTAATTTGCAATATAGATCAAGTGTTTGACTAATAATTGCAATTTGATTCCAGAATGTAGCAGAATTAATGATTTCAAATATTTCACATGGTAAAGTTAATTCTTCTCCTCCTTGGCGATGAGATGCAAGTACCGGTGGTTCATAATTAATAGCTAATATCTAATAAGAAAAATAAAGAATTTAATGTAAAATTTAATACTAATAAATAAATAAAAAAATAATAAACTTACTTGCAATGCCCTTTGAGTTTTTAGAAGATTAATACACATATTATAAAAACTATTCCAGCGTGTTTCACCAGAAACAGCTATTGCAATATATTTTTTATAAGTTTCTCGTTATTGATCTCATAATCGTGCAATAAAATATTTATGATTAGCATTTTTAAAATAAATGGCAAGTCAGATTGCATGATCAATTGAAGTCTTAAACTCAAAAGACTCTTTAAAAATCTCACTATCACAGAGGTTGAGTTGGTGGGCAAAGCACAGTAAGAATACAACTGATCTATTGGATATTCTTAATCAACGTCTAGCAGAGAGAAAAATAATAAGTTTTTAAGTTAAATAAGTAAATTAAAAGTAATGATAAGTTTTACCATACTAAGCTGCTGCATATACTGATGCGCTATTAGTAACAATAGCACAAACAGTAATTTCTTTTTTCTTTAAATCTTCAAGCATTTTTTCAGTTTTATTTATTATTCCAATATAATTCTCACACTCAGAACTTATATTTATTGCTTTCCAAATATAAGGTTTTTCTTCTGAAGTTAATAAAACTGTTCCTAATAGCTGTTCATTATTAACATTAGTCTAACCGTCAAAAGTTAAAGTCACGCCTACTGGATCTTCTTTAAGTGCAATTTCTATAGCATCATTTAATTCAGTAACAACTTTATCTAAAATATCACCACCAAGTACATAATGGTCAGGCAATTTAAGAAAAGGATTTAAAAATTCAAACAATTCCTTTGCTTCAGATTTATTGACCCATAATAATGCCTATCCACAAGAAACTGTGAATCGAAGTAGTAACATATGGAATTTTTTAAAATCTTCCTTAGATAGACTTTGAATAATAAAATTATCCATAAGCCGTAATATGAAGACCAATTGATTATTTTGTGAGATGATGGTGCTGATAATTATTGTGATGACATAGTATCTGTGACTAAAATAATAATTATAAAAGTAATTTTATTTAAACAATATAAATATACAAAATAATTTATAAATATAAGTTTAAATATTTATGTGATCTTTTGCTAGGAATTAAGCTTGAAACAATATTAGTATCTGCTTCTTTACTTTGTGAAAGTGCAAAAATTACCGCTTGTTCTTCTTTATTAGTCTTGGCAAAAAAATAGGAATATTTTTTGAAATATAGAACTATTCAGTCTGTTTTATTTGAAAATGAAATCTTACGTCCCTCTTTTTCTGCAAGCACTTCTATGTATGCTTTACAGAAGGTTTTAAAATTACTTTTATTAACCTTTTCTTCTGTTTTAACGATATATTTAGTTAATATAGAGGAAAACAGCATATTTGAAAAAAATTATTTGTGGCTTAGTGCAGACTGGCAGACATATAATTATTGTTTCAGACAATCTCAAAAATAGTGGAACATGTTCCATTTGACAATGGTAATATGGAACATGTGATCAGATAAAAATTCTGGATATATCCTGGAATGTCTGTGTCTGGCCAATTTTGGCAGACATTGTTCACTATACAACACTGCTATGCGGTTACTATTAAACTATGTAGTTACTATATAATTACGATGCAATTACAATACAGTTATTGCATATTAAGGAAAACAGGTTTCTGTAATGAAACCCAGCCAAAATTATTTGTGGTTTATATTCTGTGATACTAGTAAGGTCTTCAAAAAAAGTATATATAGTAAAGTAGTAATGAATACTAATTTTATAAATAAATTTCCTTTAACTTTTCAAATGGTAAATTTAAAAATTAAATTAAAAAATATTATAAGTATTATATTTTATTAGAGAAACAGGTACATAACAAAAATATACGAAAAATATGATCATTAGTGTATGGCAGAATCACGTGATATATAGGATAGGTCACAATTATAATTGGTAACTGATAAATATACATAATTGCGTGACAAAGTAGTTAAAAAATTTGTTGCCGTATTGAGAACTGTACTTGTTTTATTACCTTCTGAAATCAAAAGACATCAATGCAGAAATCAATTAAGTTAGAATCATTACTTGCTTTAATATTTCTAGGAATATTTGTTTATCATCGTTTCATTAGTCTTTCTGTCAAGAAGGTTCAACCAAAGCTTTTTGGTAAGAAATTTGAAATACTATTATTTTCCTTTGTATAATAGTAAATACACATAATGAATGATTTTCTGGCTCATCTTAACATTTTTTCTTTCCTTATTAAAACCATAAACAGATGAAGATGAAAACTCTAACGATTATTTGCTTCTTTTATCAAAATATGATCCTGATTTAGATTACGATGATCTTGCATGGAAGGTATATTACAAATTGCATAGGGGTAAAGCTTTTGCTGAAGGAATGAAAAAAATAATTGATTCATGTAAAGTTGGTGAAGATGTAAAAAATAAAAATTAAATCATATAGTTATAACTCAGATTTGATTTAATTAATTACTTAATTACAAAAATTACAAAAACAAACTATTACAGCAGAAATGTAATGATAAATAACAAAACATTCTATGCTAGTATACTGCGTTAATTAAAGTAATTTGTTTCTTGAATTAGTTATATAAATAATTAGCACATTTTTAAATCCTGAAATTAATAATTCACTTTATTTAACTGTAATATATATATTGGTATCTATTGCTATATTGATATGTCTTAGAGCTGCTTGATATATCTCCATATTCCTTTTTACTGAATTTCATTTTATTTATATGCAATACTATTCCTAGCCCTTTTCATTATTACCTCTTTTACTAAAATATACTACACATTATAGTAAAATTGTACAAATACTTTAGATTCTAATTGTATATATATACAGTCAATTTTCTCTATAATTATACATAGTGATGGGATTTTTTAATTTTTAACTTAATAACTATTTTTAATTTTAACTTAATAAGTACTTATTAAGTCAATAATTTAAATTAACATAGGATTTTTAATTTTTAAGTTAATAATTAGTCTTAATAATTAACTTAATAAGTACTTAATAAGTACTTATTAATTAAAAAAGATTTGAAATAATTTTTAAGTCCCATCACTAATTATACATTTGGGATAACCTATATTTAGTGACTATGATAAGGTGTGACTATAAGTAATAAAATCACATAATCTAATCAGTAATTTTTGGCCAGAATTATAAATAATACCGTATAGCACTGCCTAAGGTATTCCAGGTCTGTATCAATTTCAACGATTTAAAAAGTGAATTATACCCAGAGGTATCTTGTATAGAATATGAAAAAATTGACCAGAATTAGCCGAATTTCTGCCAAAATTAAGATTTTTTAACCACATATAATACCCAGGTATATTACTATGGGGGTACGCAGAAAAAGTAATACCTTAGGTAGTGCTATACGGTAATTTTAGTTAAAATTTTTAAATCACAATAATTTTGTCAATATTAATCCAATCTCTATAAAGTTACTACCATTAGATTCCTCTCAATAAGATGATTCTAATAAGTCTAAGATTATTAAAATCTGATTACTAGAATCTATTATAGTTAAAATAAAGTCAAAATATTTAATGTTATGTGAATTTTTATATATAAAATGCCGATTTGATCAAAAAAATTGGATTACTCAGTCAATATTAATCCAAACATTATAAAATTACTATCATTTGATTCCTCTCAATGAGATGAATCCAATGATTTAAAGATCATTAAAATCTGGTCATTAGATCCTGAAATTAGTATATTTTAATAAATATCTCTCTATAATCATATTATAGACGAAAACTTTGTCATGTGAGATTGATCACCTGAAATGCATAGAAGATATCTTGCCAGCCATCCTTAACCTGATCCACCAGTCCAGATGCTTATTCTGGACTAGTAAAATTTGATTGGACAACCAATTTTGATCAGTACATAAATTATTTTTTAGTATTATCATATATTTTTCCTTCTTTCTTTTGTAACTCATATTTTCATTTTTCATTTTTTTATTTTTATCAAAAAATTATATTTTTATTTTAGTTATATCATAGTTGAATAATAATATTGATAATATTGCTATTTTTTATCATAGAGCTATGGTATTTTCACGAATATACTAACTCTGTTATTATAATTTTTACATTGGAACACTCTTACTAGAACTGACTCTGGAAGATTGAAACATTTTAATAATTATTTATTTATAATTATTTATGAAATTATGAGTGTATTTGAAATAATAAAATGTAAACTTTTTTAAAATATTATTAAAATATTATTAAAATATATATAAAGAGTACAAAATTTTATTTATAATCTATTCTAACATATATTACTGATTGGTGTATGTTTTTGTATAAAATATGAATAAAATCTTCTTATTCAAATATAAAGTTTACTGGCTAATAGCTAATAGTTAATGTTTTGCTCATAAAAAATTACTTTGAAACATTAAATTTTGTTTTCTTCACTCACTTTTTTTAAAAATAACATCGTAAAATTTTTCTAAGATAAATATTACATAAAACAATCTCCATCCAATCAAATTTGATGGTCCAGGATAAGGGTACTCATATCTTGCCAACTTCTTCACATTCACGTGATTTTGATGTTGATCATTTATAAGTTAATTATTAATATAGCAGCATAGGAAAAGTTCTAAATTTAGAATACGTGTTTTCTCAATATTACACATATGATTTTACTATAGAATTCAATCTGTCATAGGGTAAATGTATTAAAATTCATAACAACCAACCTAACACCTTGATAAAAGTTGTTTGTTTTGTTGAAAACTTACAACCTGTCCAAAGACATCCAGTTACATCCGGTGTTCCACCAAGTTTTACTAGGAGGAACTTGAACTACACCTATATGTTACACAAAATCTGTATATTGGTTTATAACCTTTAAAGACTATGAAACTTAATAAAACTTTGTTTTTTCTTTGACAAAAAGTTTCTGGGATTCACGTGAGCAATGTTAAGAACTGAATGGATGATCTTTTCCTTGAAATTTTTTGTAAACCCTTTAAAATCGGCGTTACGAAATCAATTTATTATAGAAATTGATTTCAACCAATCAGAATCATTTCCGATCAGCCAATGAAATTAAAATATCCCTATGCTCAATATAGCGTCATTTTTTTCTTTTCCTTGTAATATTGTAATATTAGAATCAAAAATTCAAAAATTCTGCATATTTGTTAACGTAATAACGTTTCCATGAGTCCATAATGCATTATGTTTTATTGGGAATAAAAAATAAAAATAGTAGTAAGAAATACTACCTCTTGCTTCTTTTAGATGACATCAATAAAAAGAACAACACTTTCATATATATATTAAATAAAACATTAAAGTTCTTATTTTATTATATTTCAAAAATAATACCCATAAAATATAACTGATAATTATAAATTAATAATAAACGATATGGCGAACCATAAAAAAAATAAAATAGAGAAGTTAATTGTAATAAATTATAACGAATTTTAGAATTTTAGAAATATAAAAAAAAATTATTTTAGGTATCTTACGATGCTTTATTTTATTTTTATTTTTATTATAACGACAAGACAGAGGAGAATACATAACAGATAGACGCTAAATTACAAGGTAAGTAGGTAACTAGTCTATTCTAAACATATAAGTATCTACCTAACTCCAACGGACGAAGAGACATCTTACGGTGCTTTATCATGAGTATACACTTTTAGAACTGATCGGCATCAAAATCACATGAACGTGACATTTTTCTGCGGGAAGTTATATCTTGCCGGGTAAATTTCTGTTTATTCGTTTGTTCTGTTTCTCAAAATAATTTTTTTTGTACCCGTGCAAATGTCCTTTTCAAAAATTACCCAGGTCTTTCCTAGGACCGTTTTCCCAACTCACTTCGTTACTCCCCGAGTTCAACGCCTTCGGTCATCGAGAGCTGATTTGTTTCAATTATCCTTTTCAAGAACTTATAATACTACGTATTGGGAGTTATACGAGGAAAATGAACGTTTGAAAAGAGAACGTTTTGAAATGCTTGATGGTTACAACAAATTCAAAGCATTACAAAAAGAGAGGCAACGTAAGAATTGGTGCAGCTCATAACTTACGAAAATCGTTCTAATCGATTACTTCTAGAACCACTGTGGGAGCCTTTACCGAAAAAACAAAGGATCATGACGCGTATGCACATTTGCTCCTATTTTACTTCCCTCTATCCTTACCAAGAAATTTTCATATCGGAGACCAATTCTTTTTCGATACTATCATAGAGGAAACCGCTACTCTCTTTGCAGGAAAAAGCATTCCCATTGGCAGAGACCGCTTCAACCAAATTGTGAATGGAGGTTGTACTTTTATTGACAAAACATCACTAATCGCTGAATTCATTGAGTCCAATTCAGATGTTTCTCTCGTCGTTCGGCCGAGACGATTTGGAAAAACCACAAATCTCACAATGCTTAATGAATTTTTTTCGGTCCCCATCTATCCTGACAATGAGAACTACCGTCGTGAGCTGTTCAGAGATACAAAAATTACGGAGAGATCATGTTTACTCGATGATCACTTTTGCAAGTATCCGGTTATCTTCCTATCTCTCAAGGTATGGCGTTATTTGCTTCTGTACACTGCAAACTGTTTTGTTGATCTGTTTATTTTTTACATTCCTTTTCCAGGATTTCGATGGCTGTGATACTTGGTTGAAAATGCAAGATTTATTGTGTCAGCGGTTGTCAGTACTTTATAAAGAGCACGGCTATATTAATGATATTCTTGATGATTATGAGAAATTACTATATAAAAAGATACGTTCTTGTGATTTTGAATATGCGGTCATAATAACATCTCTTGAACAACTTTCCAAATACTTGAGAACCTACCACAGAAGAAGGTGTATTGTCCTAATTGACGAGTACGATCACCCCCTGGAAATTGCTTACCGAAATCAATATTACGAAGAAGCTCGTGGGTTTTTTTCTTCTTTTTTTGGAGCTCTCCTCAAGGTAAACATTTGTTACAGCTGACTTTCGTAGGATCCATGCAAGTGATGACCTAATAAATGATCGGATTGACCAATGCAGGACAATGAAGAAAATTTAGAGAAAGCTCTCCTCGTTGGTGTGTCTCGCATTGCTAAGTCGGGATATTCGTCGGGACTTAACAATTTGAAAGTGTTTCCAATGTATGTTGATAAATATGCAACCAAATTTGGATTCACTGAGGATGAAATTTCTATTCTTCTTCAACATTACGATAAGAAGGAACGGTTGAATGAAGTCAAAGAATGGTACGATGGATACAGGGCCGGAAATGGAATTTGTCTGTATAATCCATGGTCAATAAATCAATTTATTGACACAAATACTTTGAAGTCACACTGGGTTGACACAGGTAAGCCTTGCATTGATTAGCTTCTGTTAGAATTATCTTATAACATGGTTTTCTGCAACATAACAGGAGGTACTAAAGCGATCAAGGATTTGCTTTGGAACTCAACTGAAGTTTTTAAAAAAAATACATCAACATTACTCAAGGGACATGCGATCAAAATAGGGATTAGGGAAGATATTGGCTATAATGTGCTAATTCAAAAATCAAATGTAGACCAAGTACTTTGGACCTTACTCTACTATGCGGGTTACCTCACCAAAGATGAAAATGATAATCTATGCATCCCAAACATGGAAGTTTCTATGGAATGGCAGGAATGGCTGACAAATTGCTATTCATTTGAACTGGATTCAATGCTAAATTTGCTGTTGCAAGGTAAACTCTCAGAATTTAAGGAGGAATTTCCTACATTTATTATGAATGCTCTTTCCTATCATGATGTTCCGGATAGTCTAGCGGAATCCAATTATCATCTCTTCATGCTTGGCATGTTTCATCAAGCATACTGTCGTGGTTATAAATTAACGTCAAATAGAGAAGCTGGTGAAGGACGATTTGACTTAAAAATAGAACCAACAGAAAAAGTGAATTTTAAGGTTGGAGTATATATGGAGTTTAAGGTACTACCGAAACGTGGTAAAAATGAGAAACCTCAGAATGAGAAACTTCAGAATAATGCCAATGAAGCATTGGAACAAATAAAAAATAAACGCTACTTTTCTGATCTTCCTGAATTTACCAAACAATGTGTTATTTGCGGAGTTGCTTTTCAGGGGAAGGATGTATGTATAACAGGTGAGGTGCTGAACCAGTGGTAGAATAAGTGGTAGAGTGCAGGCATTAATATAGAACCATTGCATAGTAGATATATGTATTATCAATAAATATTCAAAACAATTTTTTATTATGGTGTAGGGAAATAAATTCTTTTATATGCCATTTCATATACATGTTTTAGTGTTTGCTTTATTGCATGACATCATTATGTACTATAGTAGATTATTATTCAAGATTAGCAAACTTAACGCCATAATAGTGGATCTAGAGAAGAATAATGCAGCTACCACTAAACTCTAATCTGAGCTTAAGGTAATGATATTGAGAAAATTCTTGCCAAAATTTTGACATATCATGTGCAGTAAGTACATCTTTCCAGCAGTTCAGCAGGATTCCTTAATGTACAGTGGGGTGTATGATATTATCGTATGAACTGGCTGGTGTTAATGTTAACGCTATCATGTGCATAACTCCTAAACTTGGGTCAGTCTGCATGCTAATATTGTACACTCTTACTGTATGCTAAGGATGTTCCTCTCCAGCTGCACCCAAAAAAATTCTGCAATAGTAAATTTAATCATCATACATGTCACACCCTCTTTGTTTCCATTTTTCATAAGTATTTGAAGGACTTGGTTTTTTTTTGGTTAATTAAAATCCTATTTGTTATGCTCTTATTTATTACTGTTTGATCACGTGATACATGTTACTGCATAATGCTGCTAATACTGGCCCTGTGTGGAATTTTTTCAGGTGCAGCTGGGGTAATTCATCTCTCCTATAAACTGTTTCATGTGATTGTGTATAACCACAGTCATTATTTTTTAGGGAGAATTATTTTGTGTTGTTTTCCATAGTGGTCTGATCTGTTTCATATGTCATGCCATTTCAGACAAAAGTCTGTTAATGAATGTTAAGATTGCTTGCTGAAACTAAGGGGTTTAGCAAGTTGACATAATAATAAAAGAGTAAAACTTGACAAAACTATCTTAAAGTCTTATTAAAAAGTTGGTGAAACTAGTCAAATGCTAAAACTGCTGAAACTATATTAGTAAATGGCTAAACTAAAGAAACTCTGCAAAACTATATTAAATTCATATTTAAATCTAAGTGAAACTAATCATAGGGATTTAGTCAAGCAACCTTAGTTAATATACAGATAAATTTTCATAGATATTCTATTTCACTTTTGGTAATTTTTTACAGATAAACTGTGATATTATACAGTTATTATCTGTGATATTATGATAATTTTTTGCAGATATTTTTTTCAGGTTTTCCCATTTTTTATTTGTAATACATTATCCAAATAATAACAGATAAATTAATTGAATATCGACAGAAATTATCTGAACATTAACAGATAATTAATTAACAGATAATTATTTACACATTATCGCAATTTTCAAATTATTGAGAACTGTCCATTGTCAATTAATTATTAAAAAAAAATGAAAATACTAAAAACAGCCAAAATTTTATAGATTAACATTGTATTATTTTACATAATATAAAAAATGGGCACAATACATGTAAAAAATTGTATATAAAAATAACATGAAATTATCTTCCTGATACATGCTATACATATAAAAAATGTCTATTTTGCTTTAAAAATTCACAAGTAAAGGCTTGTAAGTGTATAAAAACCATAAAATCAAAGAAAGAAAAGCAAGCCAAATCTGAATAGCAAATTTATCTTCATTTATTGTCCAAAGCAAAGTGGAGGACTATCTCTGGAGACGAAAATGTAAAAAATGTTTATCCTCTGAAAAACGTCCTTCCACAAAAATGATAACAATTTCCTTTTTTGAATAATCATACACTTCGTGTTATTTCCTTTTGAAACCCCCTGAAATATACTTGTTGTTACGTCACTGAAATTTTGTGCTACATTTGATGAATAAAAAAAGATAAATATAGATAACCAAGTGAAAATTTTTTTGCTCCGGACCTACAATGGTTTTCATTTCCCTAGTTTAAGTTAAGTCTAAGCTTATCAGTAGTGAATCAATTTCTTTTTTCTGCAAATACAAAATTTTAATATAATAGCAATTTCAATAAAGAATTTTCCTTTACTTTCTGTTCCACCTGTAACTAAAGATGCTGCCCAAAACTATTTTCCGGTTTCTGAAACCGAAACTAAAACTGAAACCGAAACTGAAACTAGTTCGGAATTCCGAAACTAGTTCAAAACTTCCAAAACTAATCTGAAACTTCTGAAACTAGTCTGAAACTCCCAAAACTAGTCTGAAACTTCTGAAACTAGTACAGGGAGCCGTTTTCTAAAAAAAAGTCAATAAAGAACATTAGTAAACATTCTTAACAAAAAATATTAAAAAAATTAATTTTTATTATCTTTCTGGCTACCTTATGTCTAATTTTGTCCAGGGAGCCGTTCTCTAAAAAAAAAGATAATAAAGAACGTTAGTAAACGTTCTTAATGAAAAAAAATTAAAAAAAATATAATTTTTTTATTTTCAGCTCACCTTGTATCCAAGTTCGTCTAAAGAGCCGTTTTCTAAAAAAAAGACAATAAAGAACGTTAGTAAACGTTCTTAATGAAAAAAAAAATATAATTTTTTTATCTTTCCGGCTACCTTGTGTCTAATTTCGTTCAGGGAGCCGTAAAAAAAAATAATAAAGAACGTTAATAAACATTCTTAACGAAAAAATTAAAAAAAAACTAATTTTTTTTATCCCTCCCGGCTTACC
>JADRCO010001657.1:0-17791 GCA_021464525.1 Rhizophagus sp. LPA8_4_AMF | reverse complement strand
TCAAGTTAAAAACATTAGCCAATCAAAGAAAAATTTTTCACGTGATAGGGGTGAGGAATAGATTCACCCTTAATTCTATTAGCTATTAATATTTTTCATATATTATAATAATAATTTTAGAATCTAACATTTAATTTATAGATTATAATAAATTTTTGATAAAATTTACCTTTTTTTATTAAATTTAAAAAATTATTTTTTGCAAATATTTAAATATTTAATAATTCAATTCTAGTAAATTATTATTTAAATTATAAAGTTTAATAAATAAAAGTTACAAAATAAAAAAAAAGGTTAAATGAAGTAATATTTATTACATAATAATTATTAAAGAGGAAAGGAGAATAATTGAAATCTCACATTATATATAATAAAATAAAATAATAATTTAATTGGCTATTGAATCTGATAAGAAGAGGAGAGAAGATAAATTTATATTAAGCTAAATATAGTATAATACTATATATCATTATTCTTATTGAAATTAAATAATTAGATGCTAAATATTTACTAATTTGCTAAAATATTTTTATAATAATATAATGCTAAAAATAGCGATAATTAAACTCTTTTATAATTATTAAATTTTTTAATTATAAGTAATAATTTTAGCCAATTATTATAATTTTAACCAGTATTATAAATTTAATGAGTATTATAAATTTTTAGTTAATTTAATATTATATAAATTTTTTATTAAAAAATTTATAATTTTAGTTATATATAATCACAATTATAATTTAATTAAAATTTTTAATTGGAAAGAATTAATTTTACACAAAAGCATTGCAACATTCCCTTTTTTTAAAATTTATTATATAGTAAATTTGTTAATTATAATATGATCATAAATAATCAGTAAATAAATTTACTATATAATAATTTCTAAAAAAAGGAGATACATTGCTATTTGCTATATATTTACATATAATATACTTATATTTTTATACAATTACTAATTTTAACAGAACTGAAAAAGTAAGTTTATCTATATATTAATTGTAATTATATTTAAACTAATTATTAGAAAAGAATTTCAAGTAATATTTAAAGTTAGAATTACTAATATTATAATATAAATAATAAATAATTTATTTTTCCATTATTTTTATGATTTACTTTTTTTATATTAATCTTTGTAATTTAAGAATTTAAGTGAATTTAATTTTTAATATATATTTCTTTAATTAAATGTATTTTTAAATTATATGTATTTTTATAATTTGAATGATTTTTTTTTTACTATATTTAGGTCAATCTAAAAATAATATTGCTGATTTTTTGAGTATTTTAATTGAATTTAATTTACTAAAAAAAAACTAAAACAGTTTTGTTAAATAAGCCAAAAATGATATTCAAACCTATCAAACCTATCTTAAATAGATAAAAAACATTTTGTATATTTAGAATTTTTTTTTTTACAAATTTTTATTACAGGATGTGAGATTTAAGCATTATACAAGAAGGTGAAATACACATTTATCCTTAAATAAATTATTTTTTTAAATTGCAAATCATCTAATAAGTTAAAGTAAATTATTAAAATATTATTATTAAATTATTTTTATATTCTTATATTATAATTATTTTATTTTTAAATTAATATATATTAATATAGATGAATTCTATTTAAGTATTAAAATAATAAAAAAATATTTTAATACTGGTAAAAAAATTATAAAAAGAAATGTAATAGTGTGCGTATTGCATTGTACGAAACCCGTTTTTACTATTGGTTTGTTTTTTCCATAAATATCTTAGATTAATGATTTAAATTCTCTCACATTTATGCCACAATTCCAAATACGTAAATTAAGTTTGACATTTATAACATATTTTCAGTGCCAAGTAACATCGTGTCGTTTTAGAAATTCCGTCATGCTTTATCGTGCATACACTTGGGAAAATGATAACTGCATATCTATGCAAACAAATAAAAAAAAAACTGTCAAATCAACAATACGTGCATCGCAACACATGTCAATATTTGTACCATGTCACATGAGGAAATGGTTAACTTTAAAAACCTTAATTTAAAGTTTTTTTTTATATGTCAATTAAAACAATTATCACATCTCAATCAACAAATTTAATCCATGAATACTTGTTTTTTCCTTTTTCATTATAAATAGTTTATTATGTACTGTACTTAATGAGTGCCTTCTTTCTCTCTCGCCAATTTTGCTGCTGCATATGGGAATGTCAAAAGAAGCCGTTGAAAATTGCGGTTTAGGATGTCATATCCAGTCATTAGTTGATAAACTATCCTTAACCGAAAGAAAACAATTATCAATTTACTTGCAGCAACATCTCACCAAAGATATAATTTCCTTGCTGCCAATTCCTCTCGCTTCTCACCTACTTGAATTCCTAGATGCCGAAACCTTATGTAAGATTCGACAAGGTATTTTATTATAAAATGGGTTCTCTTAATATTAATTCTTATTTCGTTGCACGAGGCAAATGGCGTTTATTTATTTGTTTGTTGTTTTATATTGCATTAATAAAAACGACGATCATACTTAGTAAATAATAACATATTTATATTAATTTATCTTAAAACTTTAGTTTCTAAAACTTGGAAGGATCGAGCGACGGATAACGCTCTTTGGAAACGTCAATGTATTCTCGCCGGTTTCCCCATCACTCATATTTCGAAATCCTTTAATTACAATAATAATGCCGAAGACTATTTTTTTCAATTATATAATCATCATGTAATTGTCCAGAAAAACTGGGAGAAGCAAAACTTTTCTCAACATCTCATTCGTGCTCACTCTGAAGGTATCACATGTATCGCAGGATCCGAACATGGAGACATAATTTATACAGGTTCTTTCGATAAGACTGTAAAAATTTGGGATTTGTTCAATCAGAGCTGTCGTAAATCATTAAAAGACCATTCCGAAGGCGTCCAGTGTCTGGTTTTGGGAAAATCCATTCTTGCATCAGGCAGTTGGGACAAAAGTATTATCGTATATGACATTACCAATGATCATTCGATTAAACATAGACTAAATGGTCATTTAGCCGGTATTATTTCGTTGACAATGGATCCCAACGAATCTGTTCTCTTTTCAGGTTCTGTAGATAAAACCATTAGGATTTGGAATATACATACCGGCGATTGCTTGCAAAGATTGTATGGTCATGATGGTACGGTGGGAACATTGATGCTAATACCTCGAGTTTCCTCTTTGACTATAAACCAGGAACAAGAAGAACAATATTGGTTAATTTCTGGATCGAATGACAATACCATTTTGATATGGGATTTAAATCCTTCTGAAGAACAAGTGTCAAATTTTCAATCACCCTCATCACCCTCATCCATAAAACCTCAAATTTTCCAAAGATTAGAGGGACATACTAGAGCAGTTACTTGCCTTGCTTGGTATAAAGATATCGTGCAGCAGCTCGAACAAGATCGGCTTCATTATTCACCGCATTCAGTCCACATTGATACTTTAGGTTTTCTTGCCTCGAGATCGTCTTCACCTTGCACAAATATTATCCAAGAAGTTGAACTTATGGATTTGGACGATCCAGATTCGTTAATTCAGTCTACAAATGTCAATAGCGAATCTATTCAACATCATCGTCAAAGAAACCATCACAATCGTTTAGATAATTCGCAAATTCCTTCTTCTCCATCAAACACCGTTACCCCTCCACCAAGTCCACCCGAAGACCATAATATGCATACTCGAAATGACTACAGTGACAATATGGAATTCAGCGATACAGATATATTTCATAGATCTACTTTTATTTTTTCCGCATCTGCTGATTCTACGATCCGTATGTGGGATCTAACTACGGGTCAACTATTACATTCCACCAAAGAACATACCGATATCGTCTGGGATCTTCAATGTAACGAATCGCGTCTTGCATCCGTCTCATCTGACGGATGTATAAAATATTATCAATTAAGCGATTCACGCCCTTTAATAGTGCCAAGAACGAGAAGTTCTTTTAATATTCCATTTCCTGCCGTTACTCTTGCACATATAGACAGCGGAGTAACATGCTTAAAAATGACACGAGAATGGCTGATCTGTGGAACAGAAGATGGTGTATTGATTGCACTTGAATTCTTTATTCGAGACTAATCTATGAAAACATACAACTTTGTAAGTCAATAAGTAATAATCCGTGTTTATAAGCGTATCGAAAACTTTCGTTTCCTTTTATGATCGATATTTTATTTTATTTTTTCTCCCTAAAAACTATACAAAACAAAAGCAAAAGAATCATTTTAAATAATCTAAATTTGTTCGTCGAATTAGGAGAAAGTATGATCGTTAAGAACTAAACCTTAAGAACTATGTCTTTCATACTTTTTGTATAGAGGACACATAAGAAAAAAATTAAGAAAAATAAAAGTAATTAACAATTTTTTTGAGCGTTGTATGTTTGAATGTAAAAAAAATTCGCGTTTTTTTTTCGAATATTCGCGTCATCGCGTGAAACAGTTAACACGTGATTTGTTAACGCCTAACGGGGTATAGCACTTGCGTGTAACTGTACGACTACTAGAGGGCGAAATTTAATTTATATCTCTGCAACGATGCACAATTGTTGGGGCAAAAAAAAAACAAACAAAAAAAAAAACTTGGCGAAAAGAAAAAAAAAAAAAAAAAAATATTTTAGATCTGAAAGATGGAAGCTTTATTCTTTAACATAAACGACGGTTACTTAGAGGGTATTGTGAGAGGTTATAAGAGTGCTGTACTTAATTCCACTCATTATCTTAACTTAACGCAATGCGAAACCCTTGATGGTCAGTATTTGAAGAGTATTATTATACCCCTAAAGCGTTATTATTTTAAACATTAATATTGGCAAAAATAATATAGATCTAAAACTTCAGTTAAGCGCTACGGATTACGGCAACTTTTTAGCTAACGAACCTTCCCCAATCTCCACTGCAACTATACATGAAAAAGCGACACAAAAATTGGTTGACGAATTTAAGTATGTTCGTGCTAACGCCGTGGAGCCGTTGGCCAAATTCCTTGATTATTTAACGTAGGTTACGTTATATTTTATCATATAGCAACTCGTGATTCTTTTTTTTTTTGTAATCTAATCGATTTTATTTTTTTTCTTTTTAGTTATGCATATATGATTGATAATGTAATACTTCTTATAACAGGCACTTTACACGAACGTGATACTCATGAACTGCTTGAACGATGTCATCCACTTGGAGTATTTGATTCTATGCCAGCATTATGTGTTGCAACCAATGTAGCAGAATTGTATGATACTGTATTGGTGGAAACACCTCTAGCACCATATTTTAAAAATTGCGTCACCGCTAATGATCTTGATGAATTAAATATTGAAATTATTCGTAATACGCTTTACAAGGCGTATATTGAAGATTTTTATAGATACAGCAAAAGAATTGGTGGTGCAACGGGACAGATGATGAGTGAAATTTTAGAGGTAATTTTAACTATATTAATTGAGTTAACACTTTTTTTAGAATTACATATTTAACTTTGATGTTATTTGTTTAATAGTTTGAGGCTGACCGTCGTACTATTAATATTACGATTAATTCTTTTGGCACAGAATTATCAAGAGACGATCGAGCCAAATTATTTCCCAGTTTAGGAAAATTGTATCCTGACGGACACGCCAAGCTTGCGAGGGCGGACGAAATTGAACATGTTAAGAATGTCGTTGAGGTTTGGATGGTAAGTAATAATGATATTGGTTATTATATTTTTTGATACTCTTATGTTAATATATTTTACGAATTTTTTAGGAATACCGTCCCTTTTTTGATAATAGTCTGACATCTTTTGGTGGTAACGCCACAAGCGAAGCAAAAACTCTTGATGATAGATTCTTTGAGCATGAGGTTCACTTGAACAAGCTTACTTTCCAACAACATTTTCATTATGCAATCTTTTATGCATTTTTGAAACTTAAAGAACAGGAAATCAGAAACATTGTATGGATTGCCGAATGTATTAGCCAAGGACAAAAAGAAAGAATTAATAATTATATACCTATTTTTTAATAGATAACCTAAATTTTAATTAGAAATAATGGGGTATTTAATTATTTAAAGACTCGAAATCATTTTTTATTGTATCTTTTAATATGTATTTCTATTTTATAATAAAATCTTTATACTCAATTGTGAGATAAAAGAAAAACTACAATTGAGCCATAAATCATAATTGTATATATTTATTTTTTTTCTTAGGTAACTTTAATTTGTTTTTCAGTAAAGCCGTGTTTTTCGTATTTTTATTTTTATCACATTTATCCTAAGGATTAATCTCGCAGTATCTGCATAGTCATAAGGAATGCTTGTAAAGTCTAATTGTTATAAAAATTCTTTTTGTTCGCACGCCAATTACTGATTTTTCCCAGGCATTTGAGGTTTACATATAAGTCTAAATGAATGTATTTTATAATAAAACTTCATCGGGTAACTAATCTGTTTCAATTAAAAATTCGTTTCCGTAGATTCAGTATTATGCATATAATCGTTAGTATCTCATGCTCCTGATGTCCCAATTCGTCAAAGAGAATTATGTGTACATCATCTAATATATGAATAGAATGTATAACTACCCACTGCTGTAACATGCTGCCTTTGAAGGTTGATTATGATTAATTAACACAACGTTGGTAATAAGAGCTGTAGTAATGAGAACTTTTTGTTTGAACTTGATATTTCCCAAATTAGAAATGGTGAGATAATTATCACGAGCCAATCATATGCAATAATGCATAAGCCACAATATAAAAATTTAACTTGGTCAGTTTATGACTGTTAATTTATAAAGATGTTGAGATTTTTCCTTTTTATTAATAAACAAGGACAAACTCGTTTTTCTAGATATTATAATATACAGTTACATCCGGAGGAGAGAGTTCTTATGGAAGCAGATATTTCACGAAAATGTCTAAAGAGAGGTGATTCTCAGGTGTGAATTATTAACTTTAAACCTGTTTGCAAATTCTTTGTTATTCTAATATCTAACTCGATCTAATCTTTGTCAAACAAAGTGTTCTATATTTGAATTTAGGGAGTATAAATTAGGTTAGTAAATTATTTATCTTTGATATTGTTGGGATCTCGTTTTAACACTATACTTGTTATATGTAACAGCCTTTAGGCGATATGCTTCATTGTTTTTTGTAATTGGTTTTGATGAGGAAGAGAACCATCTTGCCATCCTTGAACTCGTTCATGCATATGTAGGTAAGCTAAAAAAAAGCCATTTTGTTTGATCTATTATCTATTTATCTATTTATTTATTTATTTTTTACAAAAAGAAATATTAAATGCATATTTTGATAATGTGGTATGTTGCATTTATTTTTTATTAGTTTAATAATTTTACAATCTTCTCATGTTATATTGTTAATTATAGTGTGAACTGGATATTATGTTTAATATTGAAAAAGTACATGTGATTCTTGAAGAAATGGTTTTAAATGGTAGAATAGTAGAAACTAATAAAAATAATGTGTTAGCTCCTGTATTGGAAATGGATAAAACATCAAAATAATGGAGAATTTTATTTTATTAAAAATAATTTTACCTTTTCATAAGTCTATCGACGGTTTATTCTTGAATTTTTTTGTTGCTCTAATTGCAGACCTATATCGAAATTGGTCACCATACAAAGTGAACATATGATCACGAATCTGAAATGTAAAAATGCTATGCCCTTTTGGAATACATTTCATATCATTATCACTTGTAATCAACTTGAACATGTTCTCTGTTTCTTGGATAACAATTCCTGTAACTCCAATGTAAGATGCACATTTTGATTTAGAAACTACATTTAATAAAAATTAGTGTTAAATTATTCGGGACTTTAAGAGAAACTAACCATAATATTAATATTATTACCCGTGAGAATTGCTCCGTGGAAATCAGCTTTTAATAATTTCTGGCCAAAAATACTTGGACTTGATTTTCCATAAAGCTCTTCGATATACTGAAACCAAAGCTCATGTAAAGGAATGAAAAGCTCGTATCTAAAAAAAAAAAAATTTAAAAAATAAATATGAATAATTTCTAAGCGAATATAATGAATTTGCAACTTACTTATGACATTCCTTTGGAATTTCATAAATTCTCGTTTGTCTCTTCTCTTTCGCACTCATCGTCTTAACTTTCTTTTTTAATATTGTTCTTTTTTTCTTCTCTTCGGAACTCTTTAAAGGATTATCAAGAAGCATTACTTTATCCTTTACTTTTGTCGTATATATCTTTGCAGGATCTTTAGAAGTAGACTCTATAGATCCCATAACAAAATTTGGGACAAATTTTCTTGTAGTTTCAGAAACTGGAGGCGGTCTCTAATAATTTTTTTTTTTATTCCATTTGTAAATATTTCTTTAAATAGATTTCCAAGATTAAAAGAAATGAATTTACTTCATTTTTTGCCACTTGAGAGTTTTGTATGTAACGCGGTAATTGTGAATACAAATTAGACATTGAAATATATCCTTGCGATTTTTGATTTTAAACGGTCCACTGATTATTTTATGATTATTTATCAATCCCATAATTTTTTGGATATCTAAATAATAGGACTATATAAAGTTACTAGCAATCATAATTACGTGTTGATAAGAAAGGAGAGATAGTTGGCAATC
This sequence comes from Rhizophagus sp. LPA8_4_AMF, assembly GCA_021464525.1. Lineage (NCBI taxonomy): Eukaryota > Fungi > Glomeromycota > Glomeromycetes > Glomerales > Glomeraceae > Rhizophagus > Rhizophagus sp. LPA8_4_AMF. The sequence continues at coordinate 9,142 of JADRCO010001657.1, read as the reverse complement.
CCCTCGATAAGGACGGAATTGGGGTCTATCCCTCATCAACACATATAGTGTTAAGGCAATGTCAATCCCCCTTGGGGTGCGACGTCTTGAACAGTTTTTTTTTTGGTAAAATTAATTGATAATTGGGATAGAATCTTAATGCATTATAAATTTTTGGACAAATTTAAACCCGTGATTTAATGACAATATTACTGATCAGGTTTATTATTTCAAGCTAATTCATTTGAAATACTGTAGTTAACGTTTAAACAGTTTTAAAGAGAGACAATTTTTAACAAATGAATAATTCATCCGATGCCTCTCGTTCTGACACTTTGATTGGATGCCATTGCAAAAGGAGTTCGTGTTTGCGTAAAAGGTCCTTTAACATAACGATTGTACTATCAGAAAATTGTCATAGATATTCGATATGACCGAATTAATTTGTTTGTTAATACCTTTGGATTGGAAAGCATTCATTTCATTCCCATCCATCATCCTTCTTCCAACACCTCCTAATCTTGTATTATAATTATTGTTCATTCCAATCGCAAGTGTTTGTTCACGTACGGAGTGATAATCTTGTGTTGAAGAGGGTTGAGCTCGATGAAGAGTATAAGGATCATAATAATCATTTTCTATAAATTATTTAGTGAATTAAAAAAAAATTGTTGTCATTGAAAATATTTTGGTGCTTTTTTACCTTGATTATTTGTAGTATTCCACTGTTGTTGATTTGTGGGTGTACGATTGTTAGTCATAATATTTTCGTTATATAATCGTGCCATTCCAGATTGCTTTAATTTACAAATAAGTATTAAGTATTCTTTTTCATTGTAAGTGCTTTTATATCAATAATAAAATAACTCACATTAGAAACTCCATCTTGCCTCGCACTCATACCACCACTGATTGGGTTGCAAGCTCCGACATTAGAAGTAGTGTTATTTTGGACAGTTTGTTGCATCGCTGGAACTAATGTTCTACGTTTTAATTTATCATACATTATCTATAAGGAAAATAATGTTATTTTTTTTAATAATAGAACACTTTTTTTGATTCCTAAAATTAACATGGTGTAGTAATTTAAATTCAAAAATCTATAAATAATTAATCGCAAAAGACCTGTAACTTCGAAAATTGCCTGCTCTTCTCTTGTAACTGTTCAGCTAAATCATGCGTTTTTCGTTTTTCGAGTTCCATATCTTTCTGTAATGCTAGAATAAATTAAAAGATTAAAAATTTCTAGATTTCAACGTAAAAATACATGACATGTACTATTTACCTTGAAGTTTGGCTCTCAAAGCTTATTATTAAAATTGATATACGAATTAGAAGTATAACATTGTAATCTCTAATTATCTAACATTATATATTATATTCTTACAAGTAATTTCGGATTGGGCATCTCTCATAACTCCTTGTACTTGCTTTTCTAATTGAGTGTACTTTTCTTCTAAATTCTTGTACAACATTTCTTGAAAACAAGCTTCCTGTGTTGTCTGATATGTCCAAAATGATAGCGCTCTTGAACAAATTTCTACTACAAGATCTGGCCGAAGACCTGAAAGGACAGACTTTAAGAATATTATTATTCAAAAGATTTTCTTGTAAATATAAAAATATGATTACGCATAAGATTTATCGTATTATACAGATTTATAATCTTCGCTTGGATTCAAATCAGTGAATACAATATCGTCACTAATTATAAAAAATTTTATCCAATTAACTCCATAATTATAACATTAAAATGTGATAAATAACTCTAACTTTTCCGTTAAACTTGTTTCACATGCCGGACAGACCAAAGCTGAAGAAAAGGAATTATTGGCACAGTCGACTAAAAATTTTCCGAATTTAGTAAATATCAATCCGAGAAAGAAAGATTAAGATATTTGGTATTTACCACAAAAAATGTCTATAAAAAAAAAATAAATAAATAAAATAAAATAAAATAAAATAAAAATCAATTATAAGTTTCAATTATAACGCTCTAAAAAAATGAATACTATACGCGAACACGTTGTCACACACGCGCGACTCTCAATATTTAGAATTTTTCGACATTGAACGACATTACATCTCAAATCTGCTTCCATAATGATCAAATATTTTTTTTTTTTTAAAAAAAAAAAAGTTTGACCCACGAAAGAACAAATTACCTATTTATATAAACTTCTGTTAGACTTTATGCTATCACATATTAAGCACTTACATTCTGGCCAGAATTATGACGACATTATGATAACTTTGGGTAACATTACATATGTTTATTTCAAAGAAAATAATATATACTGTATTATATATACTTTTGGATACGAGTACCTATCAAAAATAATTCGTCAACAAGTAAATTTTCTCCATAAAGATTCAGTCTTTTAAAATACGAATGCTAAACAATATTAATTAAGAGACCTTCGAACAATATACTTTTGAAATTTATTAATTTATATTGAAAGATATATTATACGAATCAACAGATTGAAAGCACATTAGAGAATGAAAGTCATTCACTGATTTGACGGATAACGCGAAGATTTTGGAAAGTGAAAGATTTCAATTGCACTGCAGCAATCAAAAAAAAACTATACATTTGTCACTTGAGTGGATTAAAATAGAAAATTTTAGTCTATAAATACGTATAAATATTTTTCTTTGTATAATTAGGTGGTAATCTTTGTTTAGAAACTTATTTTTTGTTTAGAATCTTAAACTGTAATAATAATAATAATAAAGTTATTCAATTATTATTTATAAAAATTATATTAAAATTATTGACGAATAAAAGTTAAAACAAGAGTTAATTAAATTTTGACTTTTTAATATATATTGTATGACTACATAAAAAAAGATGGAAGAAAAAAAATATTTAAAATTACCAAATCAGGCAGCTTGTATATATCTAATTCTGATAAATCTAAAAATATTTAAATTTATTTGTTATAGTTCATTTTAAAGGGACAAAGGGCGTGCGACATCCCAAATTAAATTGTTCAACATTATCCATGATTTTTTTTATTATAAAAAATATAAACCGTGAGGCAATTTTTAGTAAACAAAGTCTCATTTATGTATATTTACTTATTATAATAACTATTATTATTTTTCTCGATCTTTTTTCACGAGAAATTTCTTTTAGTAATTAAACCTAATTGGTATTTATCTTGCATATAAAAACGATGGAAGTGAGTTTTCTAATTATGTTATTACTATTTTCAAAAAAGAAATTTTTGATGTGTGTAATTCAACTGGGCTCAGCTTGTTAATAAACGGGTTGGAGGAGTAAACTTATCTAAAAATAACTTACTTCCTTCATTCATTCGATAGAAAAATATCATGCGATATAAATCAAAAATTTTTGATTTTAGCTTGTAAAACCAAAAAAAAAAGACATTAGGTTTATTTGCATAAAGATTTATTTTCGGAGTTAAAACTCAAAATTCCTTCCATACCGGAATTTATTCCGGTAAATTTTCGTAAAATCATACATATTCCTTTTTTGGTTTGGTGGAATATTAATTTCTGCATTGAAACAAAATAAACTTCATACGCTTCATCCGTATAATCCTAATTAATCTATAAAGTACTGTATGTATTTATTTATGTTCTAAATTGTCTGAAGGTATAAATATAAGCAATGCGTTTAGTAAAAAAAAAAGTTTTCTGAAAATTTTTGAAAAAAAAAAATTTCACATTCCTTTTTTTTCTCTTGTTACTTTCATTCATTATTATAATAAAACCCCATTAAAATGAGAGTAATAAATTTTTTATCAATTTTGACTTTAGGCATTAGCCTTGTATCAGCCTCACCCCTTCATCCTAGACAAGCCAAACAAGGACCTCCAATAGGCCAATGGGATATAGTCGGAGACTCAAAGATTGCTACTATGCACATATTTCGTGCTAACAATAAAGAAATAATCATGATTGATAAACTTGAAGTAAATAAGATTAAACAAGCAAACGGAAATCCAGCAATTAGTGGTGTATATAACATTGAAACAAATGAAGTCAGAGCTCTTAACCTTATTACGGACACATTTTGTTCAGCAGGCTCATTTTATGCAAACGGAACTCTCTTACACGCTGGCGGTGCAGAAGAAGGTCTTGGATATACTCCAGGTTATCAGTCCGTAAGATTTATAACACCATCAGATCCGAATCCAGACTGGACTGAAATAACGGATGGTTTGACCACAGCTAGATGGTATCCAGCCATGGCTTCACTTCCAAGTGGAGGTGTTCTTATATTGGGAGGTTCTGCGAAAGGGACGGGAAAAAACAATGCTGCCATTAATAACCCAACTTATGAAATTTGGACTATGGGAGGAGCTCCCCGACCACAACCTGTGGATTTTCCCTTTTTGGTAGAAACAATGCCATATAATCTTTATCCATTTTTACATGTTCTTCCAAATTTTGAGAATAAACAATTAGCATTCGTGTTTGCAAACACTAAAGGCATTGTTTACGATTTTGATACCGCTACCGTCGTTTCAAAAGTACCAGATTTAGATGGCGGTATTAGATCATATCCATTAACTGGTAATTCGATTTTATTACCTCTTAGACCATCGCTAAATTATAAACCGGTTGTTATGATTTGTGGTGGTAATACGGCAATGGAAATTAAAAATCCTGCCTTGGCATCATGTGGTAGAATTGATCCAACTGAAGCTAATCCTCAATGGGAAATGGATAATTTCGGTGGTACTGGGCGTGTTATGCCAGACTCTGTTATTTTAGCAACTGGAAAAGTTTTATATTTAAACGGTGCCCAAGTCGGTTTCGCTGGATATCATCAAGGTCCAAAGACCAACCCTCTTTATGTTGCTGATAATCCAGCTTTTACACCATTTATTTACGATCCTGAAACCAAAGTATGGACGACTAACCTTGCCCCATCAACTATTGCAAGATTGTATCACTCTGTTGCGACTTTGACATCAGACGGAAGAGTTTTCGTATCAGGTAGCAATCCACAAGGAAACGTAGAAATTGGTACTAAATATCCCACCGAGTAAGTAAATTTTTTTTCATATTAGTTTAATTTCTTATAATTTTACTAATTTTTTCTTCTTTTCATATAGATATCGCGTTGAAATGTTCACACCACCATACTTGCAGACAGGATTGGTTCGTCCAGTAATCACGAGCGTTGCAGGATCAACAAAACTAGAAGATACAAGAATTCCAGTGACATATAAACAGGCGCTTGAAGTCAAAGTTACAAAAGGACAAGAAAATTCATTCCTAACTGCGGCAGTAATTCATACCGGATTTATCACACATTCACAGAGCTTTTCTCAAAGATATGCTATGTGCAAAGTAATATCTGCGGAATATGATCCTAATAATCCAAATGATGTCACATTGAATATTGAGATGCCACCAAATCCAACTATAATTCCTCCTGGTCCAAGTTATCTCTACATTCTTGATAATGAAGTTCCTGCTACGTTTTCTGTTCAAATTTTATTATCGTCAGCTTAATAACAATAATAATAACAGCAACAATAATAAAATTTAAAAAGTAGATAATAGAATCGGAACGGACATTAATTTATTATTTCATAATTACCTATAGATTATTAAAACAAATTGTTATTTAGCATATAATCATTTTACGGTATTTTTTTTTTTTTTTTCTTTTTTTTTAATAAACCAATTTGATATTCGGTACCATCAGTTCATAAATGTCAATAAAACAAAGCAATTTAGTTTGTATTACATTCAATCTATCAGAGCTGTATGTACTGTAATCTTTTCAGAAATGAAACGCGTTTCATTTATTAAATGTTACCATGGAAAAAACGTCGTGTATAAATTATTCCTTTTTTAGTATATAAAAAAAATATGACAAAGGATCCCATCAGATATTATTTGATTGGCGAAAATGACAAAAGAAATTTGTATGAAAAATTTTTTATGTAGAATTCCTTTTTATTGATTTAAGATTTATTTTATGCACGCATGATTTCACGAAACGTTATACACATACGATTATCGGTAACGCCTTGCATTAATCAAATTCCAGAATATATAGAATATTTGGAACGGCAAATTTTTTATTAAGATAATTTTTTATATTAGCAACAAAGTTATCGATTTCTAGAATTTATTTTGAAACAAAAAAGAAATTGAAAATTTTTTTATTGGTAAAAAATTTTAAAGTAATTTGTACAAATTAAATTTGAGGAATAACAAATTACAAATTTAATTTAACGAACGATCACTTGTTTATTAGAAAACAGAAACAAATTAACAAATAAGAAAAATTTTTTAAAGCCGAGAATCATACGATAATTATAATATGTACAAATTTCTATATTTATAAATAAAGTAATTAAAAGTTATTATTTATTTATACTTTTATTAGATTTATATATATAAATATAAATACACATTATGTAAAATGTTGTAACCCTGTGTAGCACCTCTGATGTCCCATTCCTATTGAACAAGTAAACTTCTGTATTCTCAAGAAAGAGCAAATAAAAATGAATTTTCCTTCAGCCCAAAACCGTATGTGGCGTGGCGTTGGCTCAGGAGTACAAATCCATGTAATGGATATATTTATCCGCCATCCCGTGATTTTTTCCGGGTTTATAATATTAGGTGAGTACTGGAAAAAAGGATCAAATAAACAATGAAATCCATTGTCTAATTGGTCCTTTTTTCCAGCACTCACCCAATATAGTGAATATACTATAAAATATACTTTTTGTTAAAAATTTCCATTTTTAGTAATTCTAAAACTCTTGGACTTAAAATCAGTTTCAATATATTGTACTTCTTTATCTTGGTACACTTTATTAGTTTATGATAAATAAACCAAAAAATTGAAATAATTATACATTTTAGCAGATAGATTATAACCAAAAAAACAATTGTTTCAATTTTTTATTTTTAGCATTTAATATTAAACCTTTTAGCTTTTTTTAAGTAAAAGAGAAATTTAATAAAGCTAATTTAATTCCATATTTTTTAAATTTATACAATCATATAAATATTTTCCAATTTTCTATTTAATATTTAACTTATTTTAAGAATTTAATTCTTACATTAATAAAAATGGAATAAATTAAATAATTTTGTTAGAATCTTCCAAAAATCTTGATAATTATAATATTAACATTATATAATTCAAATTTCTAATAAATGTAAATTCTGATTAAATCAAAATCTTAATAATTATAAAATCCTAAGATTTAAAATTTTGGCAGCCAAAATTCTAACTGAAATTCAACCAGATAAATTTGAGATTGGTTAATTTTTAATGTAATTGTTTTAATTTTAAATAAATATTTCAGTTTATTTTATATTATAATATTGATTTACTTTTGCATTTACAGTACCTTTAAAACTTTAATTAATATTTTAAAATTAATAATTCAATGATTTGAAAAATCATATTTATAAAAAAATAAGATATCAAATATAAATGACAATATAATTTAGAGTATTGCTAATCTTAACAGAAGAGATAATTAACTGAATAAGAAATTACATTAATTCTAGTACAATTTAAGTTTAAAACTTAACTAGAAATTAAATTTTCCTTTTAGTTAAATACAGTCAACCCTCTATATAGCGAACCCTTGATATAGTGAATTTTAAGTACACTTATAATTAATTTACCCTCGTTATAGTGAAGTAACCAATCAAATTGCTTAAAATCTTCACTATAACCCTATAGCAAAGTAAAATCCAGAACCTAGGGTTTGTTATATAAAGAGTTAACTGTACAGTTATTCTTTAATTTATATATTATAATCAATTTATATTTATTTAAACCAATTTTATTAATATTAAATTTAAAAAAATTTATATTAATACTAATAAATTATAAATTTATAATTAAATTTCAAATATTTTAATATATTTAATAAATTAAAACTTATTATTATACTACAGTATTTTTATACTTCAAAAAATATTTTTAAAACTTCTTTTAAAAATGCTATTTTATTTTATTTTTTTATAAAGTTTATATATTATCTAATATTTAAAAGATACAATTTATGAAAGGTTATCTAAATACGGTGGCTTCCAAAAAGAACATACTAAAATTTATAAATTACAAAATCACGTGTCTATCAATCAAAATAAATCCAATTAGTTTAATATTTTCAAAATAAGTAACATTGATGTACTGTAGATCTTTAAAATTATATAAAAAATTCCTTTTATACTATACAATTATTATTTACGTCATCTTTTCTTCAAAATTATGGTGTGTTCTTTTTGGCACTTTGTAAAAAATGTAAAAAATAATGCTTTACAAATTTTTTTTTTATATTTTATATTAACAATATTTATAAAAAATCTTTTTCTACATATACAGATATATTCTTTAAAAAAAAATATTTTTTTACAATTATTTTTAAGCCTTAATTATCTATTGAACAGAAAGCTCAAACTACTATATCACTTAAAGAGGAATATACAGCAAGAGAAATTGCTGCTAAAGTTGGCTGCAAAAGTCATACAACTATTATAGGACTGAAAAAGAAATATGAAGAAACAGGCAAACTTAAAAATAAATCTATTCCAAATTATTCACGTCTGCTGAATAAGCATATTAAACGTAATATTATAAGAAGTATAATAATAAATCAATGTTCTAACATAGTTTAGCTTTAAAAATCTTTAATGATTAATAATAATATTAAGATGAGCGCAAACATAATACGCAGAATATTAAAAGAAATGGTTTGGTAACTTGAATAAAGTATAAGAAGCCATTACTAACAAAAAAATACTATGAGAAATGTCTAAATTTTGCAAAATCATATAAAGACTGAACTGTGAGTGGCTAGAATAAGGTAGTGTGGTCAGATGAATCAAAATTCCAAATATTTAGTTCAAATGGCCATCAGTATTACTGAAAATGCCTAGAAAATCTACTTTAAGCCACACATGTAAAATTTACTACAGTCAACCCCCTTTATAGGCACCTCCCATATAAGAACTCCCCTTCTTAAGGCACATATTTTTTGGTCCCAATTTTTTTATATATAAAACACCCCTTTTATAATCACTTTATTAGTTATAAGTACAATCACACCAATCGTCAGTCCCGTATTATAATAAATATATATAAAATTCCCCCTGCATAAGCACACAAATCACGTGATTTTATGAAATAACCAATAGG
>JADRCO010001656.1:0-17795 GCA_021464525.1 Rhizophagus sp. LPA8_4_AMF | reverse complement strand
TTTCATGCAAAAAATTTCATGTTACCTGTTACTCAAAGTGAATCAGGTTAAACAGATCAGGTTATAACAGGTTACCTGAACTGAAAAGCAATTATCTGTTCAGGTTAACCAGGCAACCTGAACTGATCCAACCCATTCAGGCAACTTTTATTCCCAGCGCAACGCGACGGGTTACTCCTAGTTTCGTTAATAAAAATATACTGTAATACAAATTTCACAAAAAAAGGGTTCTTGCGGTGAGATTAGCAAATCTGCTAGTGAATAAAAATGATCGTTAGAGCTATAATAAAAAATACTAATCTGCACGCCATACCATAATTTATTGTCATTTGTTATTATTACATTGTACAAATTACTACTGTACATAGACTTGAAGCAACTTATAGCAATAATATATTTTATCTGTTATAAAAAAATATTTTGTACCAATTTATAACAATTCTAACTAGTATGATTCCAATTATGTACAAGCTTTTCAGACAATGATATTCTTTATGATTGATTTAATATATGTTCTCACGACTCAATAAACAAATATAGTCTATACTCTATATAACTAAAGAAATTCCTGTGCAATAGGAAATGTTTAGATAATAATTTTAAATAGCACGACGTGTGATTCATCAGCGTGTGATCTATCCATAATTATTATGGTTTGTTGTCTGGTCATATATACGTTTCGATGGGCCAATCTGAGAGATTTTCATAGCCCGGTTAATGAAATTTTAATCGGATATTTTTTTGCTAAATAACGAAAAAAGGCTTACTAATCATACTTCATTTTCGGAAATTCCCATGAGGATGATATGATCAGCCACAGCAGAACATTTACTGCACACTGATGTTTGATTTTAAATCTTTTTTCAGTCTCTTCTCTTTTTTTAGATTGTTAGTCTAATAATAATTTTTTTTTGGTCTTTTTTGGACCAGATCGTTTTTTTAATATTTTTTTTTGTTAGACCGGAACTTTTTTAATATTTCTTTTCAGTTTCAAACTGAGGTTTTAATAATTTTTCTTTTCAATTTTTTTTTTAAACCTGTATTTTTAATATTTCTCATCCTGGGCTTTTTCCTCTTTATAATAATCTATACTAACACGTATTTTTATTTATTTATTTTTATACATATTTTATTTTATCAATTTATATATATAGGTATATAATCGTTATTACTTATTTCGACTTTTAGGCTTAGATCTTGATCGGTGATCGGATCGATTGGATTGGTGCACAGTCGGTAAGCATGATTTTTATTTTAAATAATTTTTTTCTTATATTTTACTAATTTTTTTTTATATTATTTTCTTTTTTTCGTTCTTTCACCTTTTAGTTTGGATTGGCAATATAATCAAAATAAATATTCTTTTATTTAATAAACATATATTCTTTGTAAGATTTTTTATTTAGATTAAGTACATTTTTTTATTTAAAAACAAAATACCTGTTAATATTATATAAGATCTAATTCATCTTAATATAAACAAAAAATTTTTTGTTATGTTGATTTAAACTCATTTAATCCGGTTGCAATGCAACAGGCTACAGCTGGTATATAACTATTATTAGGTAAAGGAAATATAAAGGATAAGTCAATTATAATATAATAGTAATCATAAATCAATCATGCTTTATAACAGAAAGAAAAAGGAAATTTTTGACTTCTGCGTGGTAAATAAAAGTAATTATACTTAACATAACAAAAACTAACAAATTAAAATTTTTGTTCATTCTAACGTCATTTTTTCTAACATAACATAACATTTTATTGTTCTATTTTATTTCCATTAGTGCTTCCAAAATAATATAGTAGTTAAACTCTTATTATAAATCTTTATTAATGTATTCAAAATATGGTAGCTTAATATGTCATAAATTTTATGCTCAAAAAATACTATAATCATTTCTTTAATTCAGTTAGCAGTTTGCACTTTAGAATGATTATTACATTATATGAACCAGTACTATCTATCCTATAAAAAATTTTGTCCGTTATTACTATAAAAACTCCGTAAAAATGAGCCTTTCACGGATCCATTCACGGAAAATGTAAATAATTCGATAAATTCCGTAATATAAGGTTATTAATTCCGGGAATATGAGCCTTTTATGGAAAAATATGGAATATTAAAAATGGATCGAACGTTTTTAACAGGGAAAATGACAATGATTATTAACATATATTAATAAGAAAATAAGAAAAGATTAGTTACATTTTATTATCAAGGGCAATTTATCATATTTACATAATTATGACATTAGAATAGAAAATATATGAATGAGGCTTTTCATTCATATTACATATTTGGTATGTAAATAATAATACAAAGAATGAAAGGTTAAAATATTTCCTAAGAAAGCAAAAAATATAGAGGTACATGAATGAGTAAACATGCTTATTTTTTCAATCCCTATAAAAATAATCATTCGAATACATTCGCATGATTTTATACAATTTTGTAGTTCAAGATTTTTGACCGTATAATAAACGTACAAAATGGGATAAATGTTCAATAAATATCAAATAAATGTTCGAAATGGAGTCAATGTTTGGAATAAAGAACTGAACATTTGTTGAAAATATTTTTCATAGGGCAAAGGTAGTAAAATAAATTAAATTGAAGAAACTCTACCACTTGCAGCATACTTTGACAATTTGACATCAGCGAGATAACTTTATCCTCCTTATTTACGTTTGCGCAGCAAAAGGTGATGATAAAGTAACAATTGAACCATAATAATCGTAAACAACTTGTTCAAATTCAAGAATTATAAAGAGAATATACAACTGAAGGAATATTAGAAGGGTTAGATTATATAATGTTAAATTTGAAAATGCGACTATAAAGTCAAAAAAAAAAATAATAGACGAAAATTTATTACTTTATGATTTTATAACATACATATAATTCATTTTATTTATTAACTGTTGTATTTATAAAAACTTTATTTATAAGTTACTAGTATATTCTAAAAAATACACACTGTAATAATATTGATAAAGAAAATATCAAAATAAATGATACAAATAAATAAATTTATATTCTGATTTTCTTCCTTTTCTTTTTCTTAGTTGTTTCATCTATAAGGATTATTAGAGTAATTTGTATTTATCATTAATAAAATTAATCATGTAGAAAGCAAGTTAATGTAAATATGTACCTAGAATGAGTTAGTGAAATCTATTGCTTCTATGGATTCTATAGGGCAAAGATAATTTTGCATTAATAATAATTTCAAGAATTTTGTGAAAATAAGCTAACAATATATTATGAATTACCTGAATATTCAAATGTATTATCATCATCCTTACTATCAATAGCATTTTTTGGTTCTGGAAGGTTTTTAAAGTCTAAAAGCCTACTTATATAAACTGCTTGAGGATTTGTAGTATAAGAAAGAGTATTACCAACATCTAATACTAATGAAGATGTTAGCTTTTCATTAATTTCATCTGCCTCTTCAATTTGCTTATTAAATTCCTGACCACTCTCAAATATACTTGAATAATGTAAATTACGTAATAAAATATATAACTCGTTTGCTTTAGGTCGTTTTAAAGGATCAGCATCCCAACATCGTTTAATTATGTTCAAAATTAGTTGAGGAATTTTATAATTAGATTTTGGCCTAAACCCTTGACAAATGCTAATAGCTAAGATTTTGTCATGAGGAATATCATGATAAGGAGGAAGCCCTATACAGACTTCATATGCAATAATTCCAAATGCATAAATATCACTTTCTTGTGTATATTCTTTTCCTCTTAAAACCTCAGGCGCAACATAAGGTAATACTCCATATACTTGTTTTTCACATTCATTTTGAGAAGGTATTACATTTGCTGGTCGACATAATCCTAAATCAGTAATATAAGTTGTATTTTCTACATTATTTAATATATTACCACAATGAAAATCACAATGAATTAATCCTTTTTCATGAATGTTTTCAAGGCCATTTGCAATCTTGTATAAAGTTTCCAACTTTTTTTTCCATTTCATTGAATTAAAATTATCATTTAAAAGCTTTCTCAAACTGCCATTTTCTGCATAGAACATTACCATCATAAAATCATTAGACGTTGGATGTTTAGTAATTCCATAACACCGAGCTACATAATTATCATAACATGTAATAGCATGTAATTCTATCTAAAAATGAATTCATAAATAATAAATAAAAGTCAGTTAGTATTTATAAAAGGATAATATCCTAATAATTATACATAAGCAAATAACTTACTTCTCTTAAAAAGTCTGTAATACCCTGAGAATTATGTAAACATTTTAAAACAACTGGAAATTTTTCATAATCCTTATCCCAATATTTGTTTCTCTTCCATTGATTATTTTCAGAATCCCAATAATATATATATCCATCTTTCCAAATTGCTTTATAAATAGTTCCAAATCCTCCTTTAGCCAAATATTCAACATTTTCAAATTTATCATATTCAATCCACTCTAAAATTTCTTTATAAACTCTAGCTTTAAGTTGTGTTTTTTGAATAAACTTATCAACCTCATTATTTCCACTAGTCCAATTTTCGAAATTTTGTTGAAAATGCTTCGAATTACATTGCTGACACCAATAATTAGAAGTATTAGGCTGCTTACAATCTTTGCATAAGCCATAGTTTTTATAACATTTTTTTAATTCTTCATTTAATATTAACTTATCAATTAACAATTTTTGTTCATCTATTAAATAATTATGGTTAAAATCTTTTATTTGTTCAAATACATCATCACTGAGCTTAAATTCTTCCATGGCAGCTTTATGCTTAAACAGAGTAAAAGGATTTTTTTTAAAAAAAAAGAAGCCACAGCCTTTAAACACGTATTACAATTGCACAGCAGTGATCGACAAACCCTATTTTTAATTTGGGTCAAACAAGGCGTTAAAAATCAGCTTATGATCAACAAAGTCAACGAATAAATTTCGTTAGTAAAATATACTGTAATACAAATTTCACAAAAAAAGGTCTCTTGCGGTGAGATTTAGCAGATCTGCTAGTGAATGAAAATGATCGTTAGAGCTAATAATAAAAAATACAAATCTGTCTAGTAAAGAAAAAAGATCTGCTAATTTTAAAATTACAAGGGTTGGTAATATTTAATTAGGGGAAGTTGGTATTAAATAAATATGAATCTGTCTAATATATATATAAAATTCCCATTTTAAGCAATAATCTGTAATTTTAAATTACAAGAGCTAGTATTAATTAAATAGTGGGAGTTGGTATTAAAAAAATACCAATCTGCACGCCATAATTTATTGTGTTATTATTATATTATACAAATTATTACTGTACATATACTTGAAGCAAATAATAGCAATAATATATTTTATAAAAAAAAATTTTGGATATAACAATTCTAACTAGTATGATTCAAATTATGTACAAGCTTTTCAGACAATGATATTCTTTATGATTGATTTAATATATGTTCTTACGACTCAATAAACAAATATAGTCTATACTCTATATAACTAAAGAGATTCCTGTGCAACAGGAAATGTTTAGATTCACTTGTATGTATAATTTTAAATTGCATGACGTAATTCATCTGCGTGTGATCTATTCCATAATTATTATGGTTTACTGTCTGGTCATACTATATACTTTTCGATGGGCCAATCTGAGAGATTTCCATTACCCGGTTAATGAAATTTTAAGCGGATATTTTTTTGCTAAATAGCGAAAAAAAGCTTACTAATCATATTTCATTTTTGACAATTCCCATGAGGATAATATTATCAGCCACAGCAGAACAATTACTGCACATTGATGTTTAATTTTAAATCTTTTTTCGGTCTCTTCTCTTTTTTTAGATTGTTAGACCGGATCTTTTTTTCATTCTAAATAATTTTTTATTTTTGGTCTTTTTTGGACCAGATCGTTTTTTAATATTTTTTTTGTTAGACCGGAACTTTTTTAATGTTTGTTTTCAGTTTTTAAAACCGAGATTTTAATAATTATTCTTTTCAATTTTTTTTTAAACCTGAATATTTAATATTTCTCATCCTGGGTTTTTTCCTCTTTATAATAATCTATACTAATACTATATTATTTATTTATTTATTTTTATACATATTTTATTTTATCAATTTATATATATATAGGTAGTCTTTTAGGCTTAAAACTAGATTGGTGATCGGATCGATTGGATTGATGCACAGTTACTGGTAAGCATAATTTTTATTATTAGTAATTGATTTCTAATTTTTTTATATTTTTTCTTTTTTTCATTCTTTCACTTTTTAGTTTGGATTGACAATATAATCAAAATAAATATTTTTTTATTTAATAGATATATATTCTTTGTATGATTTTATAGTATATTTTTTTATTTAAAGATAAAAACCTATTAAAATTATATAAGATCTAATTTAAACAAAAATTTATTGTTATGTTGATTTAAACTCATTTAATCCGGTTGCAATGCAACAGGCTACAGCTGGTATATAACTATTATTAGGTAAAATAAATATAAAGGAGAAGTCAATTATAATATAGTAGTAATCATTAAATCAATTATGCTTTATAACAGAAAGAAAAAGGAAATTTTTGACTTCTGCGTGGTAAATAATAATAATTATTTTTAATATAAAAAAAACTAACAAATTAAAATTTCGTTCATTTTAACGTCATTCTTTCTAATAACATTACATTTTATTGTTTTATTATTTCCATTAGTGCTTCCAAAGTAATATAGTATTTAAACTCTTATGATAAATCTTTTATTAATGATACAAATACGTATTCAAAATATGGTAGCTTAATAATGTCATAAATTTTATGCTTCAAAAATACTATAATCATTTCTTTAATTCAGTTAGCAGTTTGCATTTCAGAATAATTATTACATTATTGATGAACTAGTACTATATACCCTATAAAAATTTACTATAAATATTCCGTGCCTTTTATGGAAAAAAAATGGGATATAAAAAATGGGAAGTACGTTTTTTACAGGGCTAATGACAATAATTATTAAAATATATTAATAAGGAAATAAGAAAACAAGTATTTCTAGAATACTATCAAACCAATTATAATTTCTCAAGTAAATTAACAAAATTCATTAGTTACATTTTATTATCAAGGGTAATTTATCATATTTACATAATTATGACATTAGAATAGATTATTTTAGTCTGCTAACTACAGAATAAATGAATGAGACTTTTCATTCATATTACATATTTGGTATGGAAATAATAATACAAAGAATGGAAGGTTAAAATATTTCCTAAGAAAGCAAAAAATATTGAGGAACATGAAAGAGTAAATTATAAAAAATAATCATCCGAATGGAATCGATTTTCTGACCACTCGCATGATTTTATACAATATTTGTAGCTCAAGATTTTTGACCGTATAATAAACGTATAAAATGGTAAATGTTCAATAAATATCAAATAAATGTTCGAAATGGAGTCAATGTTTGGAATAAAAAAACTTAACATTTGTTGAAAATATTTTTCATAGGGCAAAGGTAGTAAAAAATAGATTAGATTGAAGAAACCCTACCACTTGCAGCATACTTTGACAATTTGACATCAGCGAGATGACTTTATCCTCCTTATTATACGTTTGCGCAGCAAAAGGTGATGATAAAGTAACAGGTAACAATTGAACCATAATAATCGTAAACAACTTGTTCAAATTCAAGAATTATAAAGAGAATATACAACTGAAGGAATATTAGAAGGGTTAGATTATATAATGTTAAATTTGAAAATGCGACTATAAAGTCAAAAAAAAAAATAATAGACGAAAATTTATTACTTTATGATTTTATAACATACATATAATTCATTTTATTTATTAACTGTTGTATTTATAAAAACTTTATTTATAAGTTACTAGTATATTCTAAAAAATACACATACTGTAATATTGATAAAGAAAATATCAAAATAAATAATAAATAATAGATACAAATAAATAAATTTATATTCTGAATATTTGCAAATTTTCTTCCTTTCTTTTCCTTAGTTGTTTCATCTATAAGAATTATTAGAGTAAATTGTTAATATCATTAGTAAAATTAATCATTCAGACACCAAGTTAATGTAAATAAGTACCTAGGTTGAGTTAGTGAAATCTATTGCTTCTATGGATTCTATAGGGCAAAGATAATTTTGCATCAATAAGAATTTTAAGAATTTCGTGAAAATAAGCTAATACATATATTATGAATTACCTGAATATTCAAATGTATTATCATCATTCTTACTATCAATAGCATTTTTTGGTTCTGGAAGATTTTTAAAGTCTAAAAGCCTACTTATATAAACTGCTTGAGGATTTGTAGTATATGAAAGAGTATTACCAACATATAATACTAATGAAGAAGTTAGCTTTTCATTAATTTCATCTGCCTCTTCAATTTGCTTATTAATTTCCTGACCACTCTCAAATTTACTTGAATAATGTAAATTACGTAATAAAATATATAACTCGTTTGCTTTAGGTCGTTTTAAAGGAACAGCATCCCAACATTGTTTAATGATGTCTAAAATTAGTTGAGGAATTTTATAATTAGATTTTGGCCTAAGCCCTTGACAAATGCTAATAGCTAAGAATTTATTATGAGGAATATCGTGATAAGGAGGAAGTCCTGTACAGACTTCATATACAATAATTCCAAATCCATAAATATCGCTTTCTTGTGTATATTCTTTTCCTCTTAAAACCTCAGGCGCAACATAAGGTAATACTCCATATACTTGTTTTTCACATTCATTTTGAGAAGGTATTACATTTGCTGGTCGACATAATCCTAAATCAGTAATATACAGTGGCGCTCAAAAATAATGCATCACCTAAAAAATAAATTAAAAATTTCAGTAACTCCTAATCTAAAAGCGATTAACAGATAAAACTCAGAAATCTAAAAATAGAAAACTTAGTTTATATGCATGTAAATTTTCGTGTTAATTGATTGGCTAGTTTTCTAGTCACATGACGTTTAATCAAAAACTACTGATGCATTTCTTTTGATCGTCATGATATTTTTGAAAAAACTAAAATTTTACAAGTGTTGTTGATATTTTTTGTGATAAATTGAATGACAAATTTAGTAATAAATGGCATAAATTATTAATTAGGCTATAAAGAAGTCAATAATTTTAATAGTTTCTTAATTCATTTATTTAGAAAGTGTAATTAATAATTACTAAGTTACTTATAAAATTAACATAAAATTGATTGCAAATAAAATTTCAGGGGGAATTCCTGTGATAAAACTATAGTTAAATTTAGATTCTCCTTGTTAAGAGGAACAATCTGAACTAAATTTCATGTGAATTGGACTGGTAGATGCGCAGAAATTAACCATTAAATATCGCTAATAATTTTCATTACATATATAGAAATGATCAACCTCATATGTAAAATGAAAATTCTAGACGACGTTTAACAGTTAATTACTGCGCATCTACCAGTCCAATACACATGAAATTTAGTTCAGATTGTTCCTCTTAACAAGGAGAATCTAAATTTAACTATAGTTTTATCACAGGAATTCCCCCTGAAATTTTATTTGCAATCAATTTTATGTTAATTTTATAAGTAACTTAGTAATTATTAATTACACTTTCTAAATAAATGAATTAAGAAACTATTAAAATTATTGACTTCTTTATAGCCTAATTAATAATTTATGCCATTTATTACTAAATTTGTCATTCAATTTATCACAAAAAATATCAACAACACTTGTAAAATTTTAGTTTTTTCAAAAATATCATGACGATCAAAAGAAATGCATCAGTAGTTTTTGATTAAACGTCATGTGACTAGAAAACTAGCCAATCAATTAACACGAAAATTTACATGCATATAAACTAAGTTTTCTATTTTTAGATTTCTGAGTTTTATCTGTTAATCGCTTTTAGATTAGGAGTTACTGAAATTTTTAATTTATTTTTCAGGTGATGCATTATTTTTGAGCGCCACTGTAATTCAGAATATGTGGAGTAATTCAGTTTTTTATTTTTTCAATATACAGCAATGAAGCAATATAAAACAATATAAAGGAAGAAAATATAAATTTCCATAAATATAATGAATTAATGAATTTAGTGATATAGAAAATTTATTGTTGAAGTGTATACTGTATAAAGACGAAGTGAAAAAAGTATAGCATTAAAATCATATTAATTCAAGAATTTAGTCCCACCAAAGTTTTAAAGCAAGAAGAAGCTTCCTTAAAGGAACCTTTAAATCTTTTATTTCATTGGGAAAGTCAACTTCAAGACTATCTATTTCTTGATCCAAAGTTTTTTTTTTCTCCTGATGAAATTCATTGTTGCTAGTACGTTTTATCCTGAACAGTAATTTGAATTCAACCATTGTTATGTTGACTTCATTTAAAACTTTCTTTAGCTCTGTAAGATATTTTTCATCTTCATTCTTGAAGGTCTATCTTTCCTGTATTTATTTTTCTATTGAAAATACTCACTATTGCTTTCCAAGTGTTACTACTCCACAATTTTCTTTCCACTACAACATTAAAGTCAGAGACTTTATCCCAATAATGTAATATTTCTTTTCTTCACAACAACTTTAATACATTTTCAGTAAAGGTAATATTCATAACTTCGCCCTTTTGCTCAAAAAGTTGATTTAAATGTTCTGAAACATCCTTGACTTCTATGGTTTGTTTTATCCAGTCTTCCTCTTCTATATTTTCATTAGAGTCTTTGAAAATATCATTTAATATCTCTTCCTTAGTTACTAAAGCATTGTTTATCAATACATTTCTAGATTTAAATTGATTAAATTCATTATAGAAGTTATCAACAGTTTCCATGTTATTAATAGATAAGCAAGAAAGAAATATATTTGAGAGAGTTTTAAGAAACATGACTAAATATTTATTAGACAATGTATCTATGTATAATATATACTTTTGAGTATATGATGAAATCAGTACAGATACTAAAAATTAATTAATCAATACAGTATTATCATTACTCATACTCAGAGATGGTGGCCATCATATATGGTAGTTAAAATCATATACATAATATTAATCATTAGAAATATATTTTTTTATCAATAATACTGTATAATTAAAAATAGAAATATATATATATTTTTTTAAGAAAAGAATATATATTTTTTTAATAGATGAAGTGATAGTTGGGTTTTAATTGAGGAAAAAAAAAGTAAGGTGCATGAATTTATGACATGAGAATTTTTTTTATTTTAAATCAATTTAAAAAAATTAAAAAATTAAAAAAAAAAATATTTTATTAATGTAATTTTCTTTATTAAGTTAAAGTTTTTTAAAAAATATGAGAAGAGTGGATTTTTTTAATGCACACCAGCTCCAGAGTAAAGATACATTTTTTTTTAAAAAAAAATGATAAGGTCTAATATTTTTTTTAATTTGAATTGTTCTGTTTTTTTTTTTTGTAATTTCAATAATAATAAATTCAATAATAATAAAACAAAATTTTGATAATAAAATAAAATAATAAAACAAATTATAATAAAATAAAGAAGTTTGATTGCTGGGAAAAAAATCTATATTGGGAATTTTTTTTTAGAAGCACAAATAATTTTTGTATGGCTCGCCGTAGATGCAAAAAATGTTGATGAAAAATCATCATATTTCATGATATTTTTTCATCATGACTAATAATAACTTTTCATCATGTTTCATGATGATTTTTTATCAAGAACCATAGCTTTTCATCATATGACATGACTATTTTTCATCATGTGATGAATAATCTCCTAATCCAAAAACGTCTTACCAAGCTACTGGTATTTTAGTGTTCAAAATTAGGATTTTCTTATGGAAAGCCATACTGGTCAAAAGGTTGATGTCTAGACATCATATTGGATAATGTGTATGTGAGATGATGTTTGTACATCATCACCATGATGTTTAAGACATCAATCAATATGATATCTAGACATCATGTTGCCAAATATAGTAAATGTAAAAATTTAAATTTACAATATTTTGTAATTATGATCAGCATGATGTCTAGACATCATGTCGGTTGATGTCTCAATCATCATGGTGATGATGTACAAACATCATCCTGCATATATCTGACATGATGTCTAGACATCAATCTTTTGTCAATGATGGCTTGCGATATTTTCTTTTTACAAATTTAAAAATTTACCGATTTCTTATGGCCTTCCGTAAGCACAAAAACTATACAAAAGTTATCATTTAAATATACAAAATTTTTACCTAATTTAGAAATTTATTATATATTCAAGTGATAATTATTGTATATTCAAATGATAACTTTTGTATATACTTTTTGTGCTTTCATAATTTCTGGTGTTTTTAGTATTCATTATATCACATTCATAAAATTTTTACTATGCCAAATTAATTTTGACAGTAGAACATGAACAAGTAATTTATCAAGAAGGAAAAAAAGGGAACTCAAATATTAAAAGAACTCAATTTTTTGTATTAAAATTAAAGAACATTATCAGTATTCAGTAAATATATAAACCATTCCTAGAAGAAAAAATAAATTTAATTTAAATAATTAAATTTATTTCATGCATTATGTCTTTGAAAAAATAAAAAAAATGATATCAATATCATTTCAAACACAAGCCAATGGAAAAATAATAAATTAACAATAAAATAATGATAATAAAATAAAAAATAAAAAAAAATGACTGTTTTTAACATTTTTGATAATTTTTACTAGACCAATTTTTGCAAAGAACTTTATTATGGTGATTGCATAAATAGTAATTTAAAGTAATATAATATATGAATTATCAATAAAAAATAAATGTTGCAAATTTACAGAATGGTGAAATTGCAAAAAATTTTATTTGTTTTTATTTGAACTTGAAATTTGGTGATTTTTTTTATTAGATAAACAATTTATGTAAATTGTTCCGGTTCTTCTCTGATTTAGACTGAAATCCGTGAAGATCAGTCCTACTAGAACTGAAATCGCTTTAATGTTAAATTCACTTTTGAATACATACATCATAAAAATTCTGTGTAAATCTGAATAGTAGTTCCGATATTTTCCAAGTACTTTATGACAGAACATATAATGATCTCACTTCATCTCATTTTCATCTCCTATTATTGTACCTTCATTGTACTTTCATCACCATTCCACCTCTCATGAAGCTCCAAATGGTTGATCTATTTTGCTTTGACCCAACCTGTAACTGGGCTACCTGAAAAATATAAAGATATTGGTCAGAATGCTACATAATAAAAAATCTTGTTATAATTTTTTTTTATTAATAACATTAAGAATATAAATATTTTTGAAATAATATTACTGAATGGAATTGAATATAAAAGTTTATACGAAAACCATTGCCATTAAGTGATGTTTCGATGATGCATGGTTGCTGATCACCCGTGCGATACATTTAAGCCATAGAATTAATAATTAAATTGAGATCATCAGTTTATGACTTACTCAATTTTTCAATTATAATTTATGCAAAAACGCATTATTGTAACTTATAATTAAAGCGCAAATAATTTTATTCATTTATAAATACAATGTTAAATTAAAAAAAATATTTTGTTATTAATGATTTTATTTTATTTAACAAATTATTATACAACATTGAAAAATAAAAAATACACTGATAAAAAAAGGAAATGACTATTAAAAAATGCTAAAAAGAAATGAAAGATAAAATGGAATAAATAAAACAAAAAAGATGAAAGAAAACAAAGAAGAGCAAAAAAAATAAAAGTTGAAAAGAAGAAAGCATGAAAAATGAGAAGAGGATGAACCTGGAATGAAGAAAAGGAGAGAAAGAAAGGGAGATAAAAGGAAGCAAAAAAAAGAAAGAGGGAACAACAAAAGAAAAAAAGAAAAGTTGATAAATAAGAATGAAAAGAACGAAAATAATGAAAGGAATAAACAGAAAATGGAAACTAATCCATAAAGTAAGAACAAAACATATAGAAATGAAATAACGTTAGTAAAAGAACCTTAATTGCAGAATTGAAAGAACTTAAAGACCTAGAAAGAAAGAAAAAGGTAAGGAAATTAGAAACAAAAGGTCAAATAAAAATTGAATTTTCACATGATGTGAATATTGAAATTGTTGCGATAAGCCAGAATTTATAGTACCGACCGGAATTAAGAAAATTTTGTGATCTTCCGGTCTTAGATAATTCTGCCCAAATTTGTAATTCTGGCCCGACATTACAATCACGTGACACAGACAAAATAGTTTTGGCCGGCACTATAAATTCTGGCCCGAATTATCGCCGATCAGTTGTAAACTCAATCTGGACTTCTGTTATTTGACCCAGATAAAAATCCAGATTTTTTTTTTGTGTAATCCGGATGACGGTTTTCATCCAGATCGAAACACTACTTTAATCATTAAATTCGAAATAATTTTGCTCACCACTGTATGTTTTCGACTACGTAGTACGGTAAAAGGTAACGAAATGATACGATCATAGACTGTTATATGCAGAGTTGTGATTCGTACAACTCCAAATTTGTACGAAAAGTGAATAAGAGAGTTTTACCTCTTCTATTATTTCATTTTGCGTATGAATTCCAACCCTGGTTATATGATTATTCGTTAATAATGATATTTGAAACTGTTAATACACATTTTTCTTCTGCTCAGTGTAGAAAAAAATGAGTGACATCCATTGACAAACGCAGGAATCTAAATACCTAGAAATCAAAATATATCAGCACTTGTCTTCAATATACTCTCACTTAGAATCGCTTACCTCATAATTAATTCTTGATGTTCCACTCAAGTAGAATTCTCTCAATCAAATATAGGAAATATTTTGAAATGTATATTTCGTAATCCAGGAATCAGAAGGACAATTACTCGCTCAAATATGCATTTCCGATTGATATAATGCTGATTTTCATTGTTTCTGATCTTCGCATTGCATCTCTGATTTTTACTTTTTCCAATTCAGAAACGAATTGTTTCTTCGTTAGAATTTTTAACATGGATATGTCCTACGAAATCGCTGACTTATATTCCTTAAAGGCTTAAACGATTTACAGAGAAAAACTAAAATGAAAAAAAAGGATAAATACCTACTTCTGATTTTGGCGTTTAATGATTTTTTTTAATTACTGTTTAAGGGATAGTATAAAGTTCAATATTCTTACTATAATAATATGGGAGAACATAACTAGAACATTAAGTTATCAGTATCCCGTTTTTTAATAAGAGTTCATGGTATTACAATTATATTATTATTTTTTTATTTTTATGATTTAAGATAATTAATTTTTTTTAAAAAAAGTTGGCAACTTTTCTGTCATCTATTCAAATTTGAAGAATTAACGATTTTAAACTACATTATAATATAAGTTAAAAAAAGGAATACACCATATAATAAACTGAGGGCATTTGCTTATACAAAGTACATTGCTTATTAAAATTTTGAATCCTTAATTCTGGTGATTCAATTCTTGGGTTACTAAACATTTTAATTAGGAAACGAAAATTGAATGAAACAATTGAAGCATTCTTATATGAAAATATTTATCATCCAAGTAAAAATAAATAAAGCAGGTTGAATGAACTCTAGAAGAATGATATTTATAAATGGAGGATTCGATCAGTAATGCGACTCATGCTTTCACAATTAGTCAAAACAGACATATTACTCGATCCACACATTCGCGATTTTGCAAGGATATTAAATAATGATGATTATTCTTATTTTTAATTTTGATAAAGTTCATCATTAAAAATATATATATTAAATTTAAACATAAATTGCTATATCTTGTAATATATTTATAATAAAAATTCATTTCACATTCCACAAATAATAATCAAAAGTATTTATAAAAATTCCCATTTTTTCGAAAAAAAATCTTTTCGCATTTAGTAATTTAAATATTATTAATAAATAATTAACTATTTTTAATAAATTAAGTTGATTCTAAAGAATGAAGAATCATAATTCTCTTATCTTATTATCACATGAAATATTAGAAGGTTATACAAAAGAAAAAGTAATATTCGTCAATGGCATGGTGATATGACGATATGTTAATTATGATATCATTATACGAAATAATATATATAACATTTCTAATGATTATTAATTATCTAGTTATGTTCCCGAACCTCAATTATAGCATTATTCGTTTCAACTGCAGAATTATTGTTTGTGCGACTTAAAGGAGTAAGCTTATCCACTCCAAATTTGTGTAATCTTCGTTTAAATTCAATGAAGAATATACCAAGAGCGAAGTATGAAATCATATTTAAAATACCATAGATAAAGGATATCGTTATTAGGTTAAAGCTGGTGATTAATGTGCTTTGTAAGCCAACTGTAAATAATAAGATTAGTTTAAACTTATGTTAAAATTAGACTTTATTTAATAGTATATAAATTTTTCTTACTGTAAATTATCCATAAAGCTAATTCAATACTTTAAAAAAAAAAATAAAAGAAATTTTTAGAAAAAAGTTCCACGATTTAGTTTATAATTAATTATTTTTGTTTTTTATTTCAAAAACTCACCCACAAACAAAATAATCAACAATTTTAGGTGGATTAATCCACATATATTCAATTCTAATAAGATATAATAATAATTAATATTACCGTATGTATATGAAATAAATAATAAAACTTATTTTTTTCTTACCACCAATTAAAAGGGAAAGAACATCATTGATCAAGGAAAATAGGACAGTTCTAAAGGAATTAAGAAATTAATATTTGAAGTTTTTCAAACATAGAAAAACTAAATATTTTAAATCACCTTTGAATATTCAAAGTTACTTTATCTTTGGTGTTTACACTAATGCCAAAGAAGAAAAAGAAATTAAGGAATTAACGTAAACAGAAAAAACCTTTAAAATTAAGTGTTTTAAATTACCCATGAAGAATAAAATAACTGAATATATTTCCAAATAAATACGCGTCTAACAAAATATGTATATGTACAATATAGTATAAATATGTATACAAATTAAATGCTTTATAAAACAATGACTTTTGTTATTTATACCTATAGTCAAACATGCTATACTAAAAGCGAATATTAAAATTCTGACATGAACTATTGGAAGTCTCATTTTTGAAAAAAAATACTTTATCAGTTATATATTTTTTTTTTTCTTAAAAGAAAAATAATGTCGACTTTATACATTATAACAATCATTGTTTGTTTGTTCGTACAAAGATGATAAGCGAAATCATTTACTATATATATTAGGGAATTTTTTATACCCCATAACACAGGTTATTTAATGTAACTGTTACATTCTTTTTTTATCAAAACAATAAACCTCTATGTAACCTTTTTTTTGTGTATTGCTGATTTATTTCTCCTTCCATCTGATTTTTGACTTGAAGAATCTCAAATAGTATGGGCCTTTTCTGAAATTAGTTATAATCTGCCATTGACGTTCATATGTATGGTTTTTTTTTACATTTAATACATTCAATGTAATAAGGACACAAAAACAAAAATTTAAATTCCAAGAAATTGCTATTGTGCTACCGTGTTGTGGTCTGGTGTAAAGAAATACAAACAAACGATGTTTAAGCCTCCCGAATTCAGCTTGGAAATTTCCTAAGGCTTGACGGCTTTCCAGATTTTGGCAAAGAGGTAGACTAGGTGAGTTTATTTTCATTATAATAGTTTTTGTTTTATGATGGATTTTCATGCTTTCACGTTCATCTTATTTCTTTTCAACACCTACATGTGGTCTAGAAGGATTTTCCATGTGATGGTTATTTTTGCATTGAAATCTTCTATCGAAAATGGTATCGGATCAAATAATAAATTTGT
>JADRCO010001655.1:0-17801 GCA_021464525.1 Rhizophagus sp. LPA8_4_AMF | reverse complement strand
AAATTGTTCATCAGCTGAACAAGATGAGCAAGATGAGCAAGATGAAGATAATGCTGATGATGAAGAAATTGAAACTACTGGTAAGATCTTTGTCAATTAAATTTAATAAATTCAGATTTTATCATATGATTTTTTTAGCTTCAAGAGCTCGTGATGGTGGATCAAGAGGTCGTGATGATGGATCAAGAGATCATGGTGATGGATTAAGAGATTATGGTAGTAGATCAAGAGGTCATAGTAGTGGATTAAGAGGTCATGATGGTGGATTAAGAGGTTGTGATAGTAGATTAAGAGGTCATGATAATAGATCAAGTGATAGATCAAGTAGATATCAACTATTAACTTATATTGAAGTGGCTTTCTTATTTCCAAATATTACAAGTTACTTCCAACCACTTGATGCTGGAATTATCATAAGTTTCAAGAATTATTTCAAGAAAAAATACTGTCACCATATGCTGAATCTCTTTGAAAATAGGAAAGATATCAACAAAAAGAAAATTAATATTAAGGAAGCAATAAACTATATTGCAGAAGCATGGGATTATATAACAGAAGAAACAATTCAGAACTATTGGAAAAAGACTGGAATTCTATCTTCTTTAACCAATGAAGCAATAGATAATGCAATACAAATCTAATAAGAAATAATGGATAATGATGCAGCAGATATTGGTTAAATGATTAATGAATTTGATATAGATGATCCTATTGCTGCTTTATTGTGAATTATATGACTTCTTCCATGATTTGAAAGAAGTTCTCACTAAAGAAATTTTGAGTAATAATGATATAAGTAATTAGACTAATTCAAGATTAAGAGAATGAAAATAATGTAAATGATAGTAATTCTGAAAAGAAACAAATTCTAATGCTTTCAAATGATGCTTTCAAATCCTTACAAACTTGGATTATATTTTTTAAGTAACAGGAAATAGATGAATTCTCTATAGATGATATAAAAATCTTTGAAAAATACTTTAAGATAGTTAAATGGCTTGAACATCAATCTTGAAGTAAGTTTCAATTACAGTTTTTTTTTGGCCTTTTTAGTATACATTAGTAGCATTTAATAATATAATGTTTAATCTAATAATATAATAACATTTAATAATAATGACATTTAATAAATAATAAATAATAAACAACATAAAAATATACTAGTAATATTAAATAAATTTATTCAATTAATATTTTTTTCCTTTTTCCTACAGTACATAATATAATTTATTAGAATTAATATTCTAAATTCATTGCTACATGATTTAAAAGCTATTTAATATAATTAATTATACCACCACCTGTCATTCAAAGAATTCCATATATGTACTATCAGTGAAACTTATTTCTATATAGGTAAGAATACATAACAGCACTCCATCTTAATGAAACTACCCTATAGTCTAAGAAATATGGTGTCTAAGGATCTGCTACATGCAATTTTATAACCTTCCTTTAACCCTCCAAAATAATAAATGTATACCACTAATTCAGGATCCCAAATAATATATATATAGGTCAGTTGAAAATTTTAAAATTTACTAAGGTCAACAAGCAAATTATTTTCATGTCTGCTAAGCAAACTTTTATTTAACTTAACAAAAATTTATCCTGCTAAGCAATTTCTTTTGTGACTTATATAAATATAATAATAAAAAAAAATATAAAAAGTTACTAAGTAAAATAAAGGTAAAATTAATCATTTATTCCAAAAAATAAAAAAAACTAATATTTCCTACCTTTCTCTCCCAACCACCCACCCTTCCAAATTTTGGTTTATTTTATAATTTTTAAAGTTACGTAATCCTATTCATATAAAAAAAGGGGTTTTTTATTTTACGTATCTGTATAACAATCACTGGACAAATCCATATTACACCAATTTACTAATGATAAAATCTTGTGTAATATTAAATCAAAAACTTTGCCCATATAACAACTCTCTTTAAAATGAATTTCATTTAAATAATATCATTAAAGAACTGTTTTTTAACTTTCATTTTTACAATATTTTTATTTTTTTTATATATTGTTATCAAAAATTAAAATTTATTATATAATAAACTTTATAGTACTATTTCGTTCTTTTGCTCAAGATTCTCCTGAATTAGAAGTTTTATAAACTCATTTTTTATTGGAATAGATAAATAAACGTGTTCTTTTTAAATAAAGTTAGGCAATAAAAGCAGTTTACTCAGGAGTTTTAATGTTAAATTTTTAATTTTATATAATAATTGTGAAATTTATTTTAATTGTTATTGACTCTTTTTTTATTATTATTATAATAACGTTTGACTCTTTGATTATTCCATGCAGGTGATAACTTTTTTAAAATATTATTAATTTCTTCTTCCGTTGGTATTGTATTTTTAAGCAATAGAACATTCAATATTTCTTTCTTTTCGTCTGTTGTAACTATTCTTTGACGTTTAGAAGCAGGATTTTCATTATTTGAAGTGTTTGATTGTTCATTTGAATTTTTATTGCTTGATTGAGATACCTTAGAGATCTTACAAAATGTAGAGTGGGATGTAGTTTCATTATTTTCTTTTAGAGCCTTTCTTTTTTATGAAGATTTTGCAACTGATCTTATGTCAGTTTTAATTATTTTCAAATGGTGTCTTCCCTTTGTATTTATTCTTTCAGTTTTAATAACCTATTAATAATATACTTCCTTTATCCTTTTTAGTCCTTCTTTATAAGTATTATTTAATTTTTCTAATCCTTCTGAGGTTAATTGTGACGGTGGATTTTTTTTGAAAAGTTCATATTCTGTATGATTATCCATTTGAAATACCTCAACTAAATCTTCTATTAATTTCCATAAAGGATCAATTTGATTATTTATCTTACAATCTTTCCTATTGTAATTATATGGATCTAAAAACTCGTTTAATAATGTATTAATTCTTTCCCTTTCTTCTTGGGTGGCTTGAATTTGAAGATTTAAATTTTCTTGATCAATAACATTTCCAATTATATTTTGTTTAATATATCTGACCCTATGTATTTCTAGAGCCTCATCAAATGCTAGATAATGACCTTTTCTTGCCAAATTAATAGAAGCACAATGTTGGAGTTTTGTTTCTAAATTGGGATATTTCTTAAGAATTGATAGGAAGTGAGCTACAGAAGTTGTATAATTGTTTTTTCCTGCAGCTGGAAAAAGAGGAGCAAAAGCTGTCACGTTGCAATTTATAATTTCTGATACGTATTCTGATGAGGTGGCTTTTCTACATAGCAAAATATTTATAATAAAAATACCAAGCCTTGATACATAAATTTTTATCCATTGGCAAAATTAAAATTTCTTCAATACCAATATTCTTCTTTTTTGTATAAATGTAAATTGCTACTCCAGTAGCGACTCATATTAATTCCAATACTCTTTTTGTTAACCTATAATCAATAACAGCTTGAAGCTTATCTAAAAATCGAATACTAATGGCTGTAGCTAAATGAAAGATTCTGTAGCTTGAAAAAATAGTAAGTATAACGTTAAGTATGTCCCTTAAGGTATGCTACTGACCTAATATAGGTCTTATTTTTTTCCATTGAGTATGTACTTTAATCAACCTCCTAAAAATAGCTTCATCCGCACAAATATCTAGATACTTGTCATCATTTAATAAAAGCTTTTCTTTATACATTTGTGTAATATGAAAAATTTTACTATCATCATTTGGAGAACCAGTAGGAGTTAAAAACATTAGGGTGTGGAATTAAACAACTAAAATCACATTGTTTAATAATTTCCTTTTCAATTGTTTCAACATCTAAATTTTTATTATAATTTATATTTCCACTCTCATTTGTTTGAAATTCTAGTAATTTCTCAAAAATATCATTTATCTTATTTTGCATTACACGCATTTCCAGTGTCATCCAGTATCAGCATCTAATTTTCTAATTTCTTCGTATGTTTTATTAATAGGTATTGGTAACATTGATTAAAACACCATTCTTAGAGTTGCATGTGAAATTTCACGCATTATATCGTAAATATTACCAAAACCAAAACTAATTTCTTTGAAGTCTATATTATCGATAACAGCTAAATTAAATATATTATTTCCTTTTATTAATCATTTTGTAGGATTAATATTTTGCATTCTTGCCTTTTCCAACCGCCTCTCATAACGATTTGTATGTCCGATTATTGAACATTTTGTCAATAATGAATGGAGTGAAGAAATTAAATTTTGGTCTTCTACACAGGGATGCTAATATAGTAGAAAGCTAAAGATTAAAATAAGAAAAAGCGAATCCTACCAATATTGAAAGTAAAAAGAAAATAGGCTTATTTATTTTTTGAGAATCGAATTGTTTTAAAAGTTTGTTTGTAACATTTTTTTCGATTAGATTGATTTATTTTCTTTGATTCTAATTGTAAAAACATTTTTTCAAAAAATACTTTTAAAAATTTAGGAAATGCTTCAATATATTCAGTAATACTAGTTGGTAATCAAAGATAACTTTGATTGGCTTTTAAGTGTTTATATGATTGCCATAATTTATTTTCAGCTATTTTTCCAAACTTCTCAAAATCTTTTTCTTTAAATTCTTTCTCATCGGGATAAACTGAAATGTGATTCAAACGTGTTAATATCCAAATCATAAAAGAAGTAGGAAGTTTTGAGAGTATTAGAGATATGTTAGAAGAGGTAATTGATTGATTTTCTGTATTTATTTCATTTGTATTTATTTTTTCTGAATAATTTTTATTTAAAAATTGGAAATAAAGAGGTAAAAAAGTTTCAAGAGTTTTTTTTTGATATTCTTCATCCTTATTATTTTTAATATAAAGTAACCAATATGCGATTATTTTTAAATTTTTTTTAACTTCTTGGTCATGAAAGCAAATTGCCAGTATTTTTCCTTTGCCAGGTTTATATGAAAGTGCCCACCTTCTAATTTATAACATTCTGAACAAATGTAACGTGAATTTTTAATATCTTCAAAGGCTGGTTCACAAATTAAATTACAATTTCCAAGTGCAGGGCATGTTAATTGTCCCTTACACGCGATTTGTATATTTTTTCCAAATAATTTTCTAGAATACTTTATGCAACCATCACCTCGACTAAAAAAATAAAAAAGCTTTCTGCAAAAGAGACACCTTCACCTATGGAGAATACTATCTGTTGTAGATGATGTTTGTTTAATTTTTGAATCATGTAATTTATTCTGATCATGGTTAAAGTGATAACTGCAGACTCCAAGCTTTTCCAAAGATTCAACTACTTCTAAAATTTTTTCACTATCTATTTGTCACGTTCTAACTAGTTGTCACAGTGTTCGAAAACTTTCTGTATTTTTACACTTTTGAATTTTTTCCTTGATTTTATCAATTAATACACGAAGTTAAATTTTTTGTCTTTTTCTGCTCAATAATAATATCACTTTCTTCATTGTTTTTACTCTCTTCATTTTCACTTTCAAATTTACTAAAATCACTATCACTATCAGATTTGTATCTTATATCTACTTCATTAAATTCAAAAGTTTCTGACTCAAAAACTGTTTCATCTTTATTATTTTCATTAGTATTAAATCAGTTTTCAATAACTAGTTGTATTTCTAAAGTATTTATATTCAACTCCATGACATTATTTAACATTAACTTAAAAAATTGCAATAGTAACTACTATACGAACTGCCAACTTTAGCTTCAAGATTCTCCTGAACAAAGAAATTTTCTTATTAATATGCTTAAGGAAAAATGTCGTATACATATTCAAGAATAAAAAAATTATTTTTATTTGGCCTGTTTAGTTTCACTATATTCAGTTAAGTAAATGATTTTCAATTTTTTTTGATAAAATTCATAGTAAAATTATAGTAATGCATAATGTTGATCATTAACAAAAAAATTTGATCTGTATAACATTAGATTTGTCTGGTGATTGATAATGAAATTTTACGTATTTGTGTAATAAATTATTTTTAGATTTTATTGATTTTACGTGTTTGTGTAATAAATTATTTTTAGATTTTATTGATTTTATGTATTTGTATAATAAATTATTTTTAGATTTTATTAAATTTTACATGTTTGTGTAATGAAATTTACGTGTTTGTGTAATAAATAATTTCTAAATTTATTAAATTTACGTGTTTGTATAATAAATTATTCTAAATTTATTGAATTTTACGTGTTTGTGTAATAAACTTTTATATATTTTAAAATTAATATATATATTATATATATTTCAAATTAGGCCTTTATTA
The DNA here is from genome assembly GCA_021464525.1 of Rhizophagus sp. LPA8_4_AMF. Taxonomy (NCBI): domain Eukaryota; kingdom Fungi; phylum Glomeromycota; class Glomeromycetes; order Glomerales; family Glomeraceae; genus Rhizophagus; species Rhizophagus sp. LPA8_4_AMF. The sequence continues at coordinate 11,570 of JADRCO010001655.1, read as the reverse complement.
CGCAAACTTACTACTAAGTTTAATTGATTTTGTATTTTGCTACGCAAATATAAATCTGATGTTTTTAGAATTAAGCTTTTAAATAAGCAAATAAAAATCTGAAATAAGGAAAAATTTTATATGTTAGTTAAGCAACTCATATCTAACATATTTATATAATGTTTGGGGTCCTACTAATTCACATAAACCTGTTGTCTTCTACGCATAACCTCTGAAGTAGAAATCTGATGTATGTTATAGTGATTCATAGTAGAAGAATGAACCAGTTCCTCCAGTCAATTACGTGGTAATAGGGTTAATTCTTTCACTGCTATATATGGCAAATTTGTCAAATCCTCTAAAAACTTGCACCTTGGTACTTGTGAATTGTCCTCTCATAACATAGCATAGGTAAGAAAGGCTTCACACCTTCCAAAATATTAATTCAAAAATTAAATTTAACAAATCCATCCAAGAAAATTCTATGAAATAAAAAAAATTTTCAAAAGAAAAATAAAAGAAAATAACAAAAAGAAAACTAAAAAAGAAAAATAAATCCATATAAAAAAATATTGAAATGTAAAAAACTAAAATTGAACTAGCAACCCAATTATAAATTTCCTGTTTATCTCTATCCCTTGATTGTCTTGGTGTAAAAAACTATCTAAAAATAAGCTGCAGATTCAAGTACAAGTCACATTTAAAGGTATTTAATAAGAACATCCTATATGAGTGTAGGAAGATCTAAAGCTAAACGTTAGACCAATAAAGTGTTAAATCTGGAGTAGAGTAAAGGTCACACTTATCATGTGATAATTGTTATTATTATTAATTTTGTACATAGGAATTATTTTTATCCATAATAACATGTGCTAAAAACACATCCAGGTCAAAATCAGAAGGAGGCTTAGTTTGTGATGTAATACAACTTTCTGAATAAGGCCAACCAAGTAAATAAACTCTTTTGGGAAAAGGGGTGGGAGAGAAAAATGAAAAGAAGGTAAAGAAGAAGGTGGCAAAGATGAGAAAATATCTAAAAATCTTTCAAAATCAACTGTGCGTTTAAGATATATTGTTCGTAGATGTGCTAATCTATTATTAGCTTTATTTAACCATTCAACTAAGAGGTGATAATGTGTAAAACCGTTGATGTAGTCACTTGGGCTGTTTAAGAACTGAAGAAAGTCCTCGTTGTCAAGAGCTTTTTGAACTCTTTTCATATTATAGTTTTTACTTAAGCTTTCAGAAAAAAACCAAATATAACTATTTGCTTATTAATATCTACTAGCTTTTAGGTTTCTTGCTAATCTGGAATAATATTAAGCTGATAGTTCACTAAGTTCTAAAAGAAAATATAAAAATGAAAAAACCAAAGAAATATGTCATACTGTAAAGTAAACTCAAATCCAAGTTTTTATATTTGCTTTGAAGTGTATAAAAATAAGAAGGTTTATAATAAAATATAATAAAAGCTTAAAAAAAAATAAAAGAAATAAATTATTTTCATAAAAATTTTTGGACGTAAATGATAGCAGAAAGAGTTTTTTTTTATAAATTATCATTTAATTAATATTTATACGTAGTATTTATATATTTATATATATAGTATATATATGCCATTTTAACCAGTTTTTATTAATAGGCTTCTATATAGTCATCACATATGATTTTTAATATGCCAGTGATCGTATGAAAGTTTTTTTCATACAATCACATTTCTATATAATCACCAATTTTATGGAACCAATTAGGTAACTATATGGAGGTTTGACTGTATATTTAATATTGGAATCAATATAAAATATATTAGAATAACAACTACTAATAAATCTTTATAAATAGCTGAAAAAATATCATATTAATATTAATAATTATAAGTTTAATCAGTTATATGAGAATATAAGAAGAATCCTTTTAATAATTACAAGTGTTAAAAAAATGAATTACTTTAAAGAATTAATATCCATTAATATATATAAAAAATTAAAAATACTATTAAGTAGTAAGATCATCTTTTTAAATATAATATATCATAAGTTATTTAGTAATATATTATTTTAATATTTTTGAATAATTTGCAATTTATTATTTTAAAAAAATAATCTTTAATATTACTATTTGATTTGTTTTAATTAAATAATTTTAACAAAATATTAATTATCAAATAATTCATTAACTAATAATCATATAAAAATGAAATTATACTTTTAATTTATATTAATAAATAATTTTAATGTAAATGGATTATTTGGAATGTTTTCATGGAATTTAGAAATGTAAGTAACAGATTGTTCATTAAGTTATAGAAGTTATAATAAGATATTTATTATAAGATGAATATTCAAAGTTATTTTATTCTTTTTTATTATTTACAAATTATTTAGTATAATAAATAGATAATCTATTATTATATAACATTTAAAATAAAAAAAAATCTATATATAATATCTACCAACCATCCATCCTGTTGTGATCATAATAAATATTATTATAAACTTCTATCATAACATTTTGATTTCACAAATAGAACTTCTATATCCATATTAATTTAACTCTCCATTGTTACATAACAACTTAATGAACTCAATGTTGAAAAGTAAAATAATTATTTATATATATAGATTTATATTATTTACCACTTAGCAAAAGTTATATGGTTTTTAACAGGTATTCAGATAACTTTTCATGAATTGTGATTAAATTTTATATTTTTTATATATCTATTCTAAAATAGAATTTTTTTTTAATAAAGTTAGAAATTGAATTCTTATATTTTTTTTGCAATAGCTTCAGAAGTATTATCTTATTTAGTGAATACTGATTCTATATGATCATTTGCTAGTATTGATATTTGATATATTATTATATAATATGAGTATTTTTTCTTTTATATAATTGTATTTTTCTTTTTTACATTAATAAGTAATTTGCATTTATTCATCTAGATAAATTATAAAAAGCTGAAAAATTGCTTAAGTATATAGATATAGAACTTATTAGTAATATTTGCACTATTGACTATTTATTAATTCATCTTGATTAAATGATTCTAATGAGATATTAATCATTTTTTATAATTATTAAATATTTAGTAATTTAGCAAAATATTATAAATATAATAAAAGTAAATAAAAAATAATATAATAGATAACTTATCAGTCAATAATTGTAAAAAAATGAACTAACGTAATCAATTTATTTTGATAAAATAATTTTAACAAGTTGTATATAAAACTTTTTTATCTTAAAAAATATTTCCAAAAATTTTAAACTAAATACTTTTATTTTTAAGTTAACCAATAATTTAAATTTAATAAATTTATATTATTAATTTATCTTAATAAAAAGAATGTAATGGAAATAATTTTATTTTTTTTAACTTTAATACTTACAATATAAAATAACTTTTTATTTAATTATAAAAAGAATTAAAAAAATTTAGCCAAAAGAGTTATTTTTTTTTACTTTTTCAGTAACTTTTATAGTTATTAATTTTAGATTATATATTATTATTTATAACAAATATATATTTTATAATAAGAAATTAATTTTTTATATATGTAATATAAAATTTTTAGTAAGATGTTTTACTATACAACTAATACAAGTATGATTAATAGAGATCCTATTCACGTGATTTTGCCATATAAAAATGGGGTTTTCACCATTTATTAAGGTTCGTTTAACTTCTTAACATATACTAATCAAACCAAATAACTTTTACACCTTTTAAATTAGCTAAATTTTTACTGACTTGATTGATTTGAATATAGAGTAAATTCAAAGAAATACTTCTCCCAGTTTTAAATAGACCAAATCTACCCATAATGGCTATGTCTAGGAACTTTTCGGGTAACGATCCTAATTCCTATGGTAGTGATGATGCTTTTGATACATACATCGATATGGATTTCTTAAGAAACAATGCAATGGAAGAAGATGTAGATTATAGAAACATGTCGAATTCAGATCTATTCCGTTATTATTTAGAGGATGAATTAATTAAGGACACAGAAGCTTTGGACCAACCTACCCCTCCCACCACTTACTCAGCTCCTATGCAAACTGTTACTAGCGACTTTTCCTTGGTAACTAGTCCAGTTCCTATTGCTGAGGATTTAAAACTTACGTCAGTACCTGTAATTGAGGAAACAAATGAAACCGCTCAACAAGCAATCGCTACTACTGCGGTTGGGCCGTCTTTGGCTATCCTTAACGCACAGTTGGCCGAGTTGCTTGCAAAACTTCCTACGATTAAACAAGAAGCTACTTCAGATAAAATTACCAGTCCTACCTCACCAAAGTCTAATGTGTCTCAGACACTAAAATCATCTAATTCACTCAATAACAATAATGCTCAGAAAAGTGATGATAATAATCAGATTGATATGAAGAAATTATCATCGAAAGAACGTCGCCAAATTCGTAATAAAATTTCTGCTAGAAACTTCCGTGTAAGAAGAAAAGGTTACTTTCAAACTTTACTTGTTTTTAATATGAACATGATACTGTAAATTCAATAACTAATCAACTTACTTTTTTATTAGAATATATTCAAAATTTAGAAACTACAAAAGAGCAACAACAAGAGGAAATAAATTTACTTAGACAAGCCTTGTTGCATTTGCAAGAAGAGAATACAAAATTGCAACAAGAAATTGAAGAATTGCGTAAACAAAAACAACAAAATACCAAACTCATTGTTGCATCACCACCTTCACCTCCACATATTTCCTCATCAGCAACAACAAGTAAGGATAATAGTATTATTTCTTCATCGTCTAAATTTACAAATAACATTTCACGACCCAATGTTGATCAAATTAAAGGAGCTTTGCCTTCTGTACCTCCTCACCAACCATCTTCACCCGCTTCTCGTTATCTAGTCATTCCTAATGTTAATAAAGATGCATCGCTTTCGTCTTCATCTGCAAACCAAAAGACATGGCAAGATTCACGTGTTAGAGTTCAAACAACTTTTATCCCTGAATTCAATCTTGATAAGCATTTATTCAAAGAAAAATCCACACTTTCATATTTGGATTTTCAAAGTTATCCATATAGATGTCCTTCTATGATCGATTTGATTGAATTTAGTCAGAGCGTGGATGGTCAAAGATTTTGGCTCGCTTATGTTTTAATCTCAACTGTAATGCAACAGATGACGAATTTATTTATTGAGGCAGTTTGCGCCACGCCGAAAAATCGAATGATTTCTGCACTTTTTCCAAATGTTAAAACTCCTGTATTAGAACATGCAAATGAAACCCATCTTCAATCGTTTAATGACGAAGAAAAGGAATCTGAGAAGAATATTCAGCCTTCTTTGGAAGTTGAACAGCTTAACAGTGAAGTTAATGTTCAGGAGGCTTCCATGTTGGACAACAATACCATGGTCGAATCTGTCAAAGAAGCTTCTGTCCTGGATTGGTTATATGATGCTATGGTTAAGCATGTAGTTGAGCAAAGTCAAATGGAGGCTAAAATGGCGGAACTCAGTGACTGGGTTGGTGAAGAATGGGATGATAATGTTTTGCCATTCTTATTTTAAGAATTTTTATTTACTTAATATTTGTTATTAAAATGATAAGATTTGGTACCTCATTTTATATACTCTGTAAATATGTAAATTTGCGTTTGGTTCTTTGATCTAACTTGTTCCACTTTGCAATGTACAGCTATGGAAAGGTTCCGTGAATATAAAATTAGGAATTTATGGCTTTATATTTTATAATTTTTATTTTCTTTATCTATCCTATTTTATAAGATTTATGAAATTTTTTGATTTGCGAACAATTTTGTAATTAATTTTCAATATATATAATATATACTGTATGTTATCTACATATATGTATATTTATTTATTATATTTCTAAGTTTTTTTTTCTTACTATGACATATGTTAAAAAAATTTTTTTCGTCCATCATTTAATAAAGAGGTACAAATTAAGTTTTTTTTTAAAGAAATATAAAACGTTACTATATGCAAATGCAAGTTTGGCTAGTTTGATAAGTTGATAAATGATAATTCGTCGATTTTTGCTGCGGATCGTTAAAAGAAATTGTATAATTGTATTACCGATGGTCCTTTTTTCTATTTAACGCCTTCAAACTTGTAGACTTAATAAACCTTAGCATTTTATAGTATTTAAATAATTCTTAAAAAAATGAATCTCAGTAACAAAGGCAATAATGAACTATTGTTCATTAATTTTAATCAGGATTTCAGGTAAATGTGTATTTCTCTCTCGAACTTTGAGACGCGTTTTTAGCTTGTACTTTTGACAAGGTTGATCATCCTTTTCATATATGAGCTTGTTAACTAGTATCAAATTTATTACAGTTGAGAGGAATATGTTGACAAGGATTTATGTGTGATATTAGGAATGAACTTTCTTATCTTTTTTTTTTTTTATTTTTTTAATAACCGTTTAATTTTTCTCAATTTATTAAAGCTGTATCTCAGTCGGAACTCAGCATGGTTACAAAATATATAATTGCGATCCTTTTGGAAAATGTTATTCAAAATGTAAGCTTGGAGTGCTTCCAAGAATTCTTTATTTATAAATAATTGATTGAACTATTTCCGGTCAATTCGTCCATTTCTTCTTGCTTTAAACGCGAAGTTTTTGATTTATCTGGTTTATTGCAATTGTGAAGTAGATGCGAATGGATAGAGTTTGTAATTGGACATAAGCTCAAAAAATGCTTCATACATGATTCTGATATCTACACGGTTATTATTTTTATAGCTGATGGTGGAATTGGGATTGTAGAAATGCTTTTTTGTACGTCGCTGGTTGCGTTGGTAGGAGCAGGTGAACATCCCTCATTTTCACCACGACGTTTACAAATTACTAATACAAAGGTTTGTGCTTTAATTATATGTCATATAAAATTCTATTATATTTAACGTACTGATTTGTTGTTTAATAATAAAGCGTCAAACAACAATTTGCGAACTTACCTTCCAAACCTCAATCCTTGCGGTGAAATTAAACCGTCGTAGATTAATTGTCGTTTTGGAACAAACTATTTTTGTTTATGATATTAGCAATATGAAGTTATTGCATACCATCGAAACTAGCCCAAATCCATCTGGTAATGCATTTTATTATGTCTATTCTTTAAAATAATTTAATAACGGTATTTTTTAAAAAATTTCTTTATCATTGTAAATAGCTATTTGTGCCCTTTCTCCTTCAAATGAAAATTGTTATATAGCTTATCCCTCCCCCACTCCTTCTCCTTCATCTCCTTTTTCAAACCATAGTACACAGCACACTGCGCCATCTGGCGACGTTTATATTTTTGACGCTTTGTCATTGCAGGCCGTAAACATGGTCCAAGCTCATAAAAGTCCGGTTGCTTATGTAGCCATTAATTCTGAAGGAACTTTATTGGCAACAGCTAGCGATAAGGTTTAATAATTATTATATAGTTATTTATAACAGTTTTATAAATTAAATTTTTTTTTAAAAAAATGGGTAAAATTTTACAATTTACTAGGGTACGGTTATTCGCGTGTTCTCTATCCCAAATGCACAGAAGTTGTATCAGTTTAGAAGAGGATCTTATCCAGCACGCATCCATTCGATCTCTTTTAATCTTGTCAGCTCATTATTGTGTGTTTCAAGTGACACAGAAACTGTACATATTTTTAAATTAGGAGGAAATACAGGTGGTCCAGGAGGAGGTGCAGGTGCAAACAATGGGACTACTAACGGCACAGGAGGTGCAAATCCTTCGCGTCATTCAATTGGCCCTACAACAATAGGTGGATTTGAAGCGTTTATTGATGGGAAGAAAAAAACCGGGTCCGGGTAAATTTTATTGTTCCGATTCCTATTAAAAATTTTTAAACCCTTATCTAATGGAAAATATTTTTGAAATATTAAGCACTATACGCCGCCAATCCTTTCATCTCGGTCGTACTGTTGCTGGTAGTGTTGGCAACTATCTTCCAGATGCTTTGACAGAAATGTGGGAGCCAACACGTGACTTCGCATATTTAAAATTACCTAGTTCAGGCGTACAAAGTGTAGTGGCACTAAGCAAGTGGGTTCCATTATTTATAAAGAAATTTTCAAACAAATTCGATGACTCATATGTTCTTTTATTAGTACCACACCTCAAGTTATGGTAGTCACCTCTGAAGGGTATTTCTATCAATATAATATTGATTTCGAGAATGGGGGTGAATGTGTATTGCTTAAACAATTTAGGTAATAATAACAGTATTTTGTAAACCATTTAAAAGATATGTGGTAAATTAGTAATATCACTTGCTAAAAATTATCTTTAGTTTATTGGAACCGAATGAAGATATGGGAACGTCGTTAATCTCAGAATGACCAATGAACTCAAAAACAAAGGAATCTGGTAAAATCTAATAATTGAATTCGACCTTGTAAGCTAATTGAGGTGATATCTTAGTGGTTTGTGCAAATTTATATTATGGATTTATTTCATGTATTAATATATGGTTTGTGCGATTAGTCTTGCGTTATCTTAATTTAAATATCATATCGTTGTAGTAAAATTTAATAATAAATTAAAATAAGCATTTTGTTTTATTTGTCACATGTATTTAATTGATTAGTGATGTCATGCATGTATTGATTACAACCCTAGCCATGGCAAAAAAAAGTGGCTGATACGTGACTGCATTTTATATTTATCTGAGGGACGGTTTTTTCAGGTAGGCAAAAACTTATTCGGCACTCCTTATTCGTCACTCCGAATTTTCACGTGTTAGTGCATAACGCCGTAATGCGGGCCAAAGGTCACGTGTCAGCCACTTTTTTTTGCCATGCTATGTATTATGTGTAACATGATAAATCTTTAGCTTTTTGGCTTACGTTAGCTTTTTTAGCTTTTGGCAGAATGAACTTACTTTCAAGAGCTACTTCCAGGACAATTAAAATTAATGCTAATACTGTAAATGTCTTTCATTAACAATAATCTTTTAGCGTCCGTATCATTGAATATTAAAATTTAACTTTTAGGTTTTCTTGTGCCTTTCCCGTTCCTTGAAAACATCTTCCTCTCGCCAAGCTGAGTTACAGGTATCAATTAAGCGTTTATTAACTTTTAAATATATTGTTATCTAATAATCCCCTGTAATTCTAGAATATTGCACCTTCGTTAAATCAGAAAAAAGAACCCAATTACAAGACATTCTCCATTTATCGTTGGGTGAGTTATAATTTATTTTATAGTATTTATTCTAAAAGAATATTGTTGATATCTATTTCGCTTATTTAGGATCCCGATAAACCTTCCACGAAGCCCAGATTGCAGCAATATGAAGTTGATCTTAATACATGTGGACCTATGGTTCTTGATGCTTTAATAAAAATAAAAAATGAGCAGGATGCTACATTGGCTTTCCGCCGCTCTTGTCGTGAAGGTATTTGCGGATCTTGCGCTATGAATATTAATGGTATCAATACCTTAGCATGTATTTGCAAAATTGACCGGCTAGATACCAAAATTTATCCATTGCCGCATAGTAAGTTTTATTATATAATTTTATTTATTTAAAAAAAAAAAATTTTTCACAATTTTATAACTCATCTGTGTTATTTAGTGTATGTAATCAAGGATCTTGTCCCAGATCTAACTCATTTTTATAAACAATATAAATCCATTGAACCATATCTCAAGAAAAAGAATGTTCCAAAAGACGGAGATCGTGAGAATCTTCAATCCATTGCAGATCGCAAGAAATTAGATGGTCTTTACGAATGCATATTATGTGCTTGTTGTTCTACGTCATGTCCAAGTTATTGGTGGAATTCAGACGAATATCTTGGACCAGCTGTATTGTTACAAGCTTATAGATGGATGATAGATTCTCGAGATGATTATAGCAGTGAACGCAGGGAAGCTTTACAGAATCCTTTTTCAGTCTATCGTTGTCATACTATTATGAATTGTGCAAATACTTGTCCAAAAGGGTTGAATCCAGGTCGTGCTATTGCTATGATCAAGAGAGACATGGCCTTAGATTAAAATAATAGTGTGGTATTATGTTAAGATTTTCATTAATAAATTTTAAATGGGGGTTTCAATCTTTGTTTGCTATGATTTTCAAGTTTAACCTTTTTTTTTAAAAAAAAAAAAATCACAAATTTACAGCAAATAGTCTGTATTATTAACAAATAATTTAGGAAGTCTTTTTTTTTGGGCCAATTCTATAGGCTTATTTATGATTTCTATATTTGGTTTCTATAAATACCCTTTAAAATTATATATGATCTATAAATTACTAATAAGAAAGCAATAAAACCTATTTATATATTAAATATTGTTAGATGCAATGAAAACAACTATTACCATTTACCTCTTTTAGTATTAAATAAGAATTACCATAAATTTCTGATAATAAGTACCTTTTTTGCCTGCTAGGCATATTATAATATATGCCAATCTAGTAAGAAATGCTTATTTTAGGGGATGTTTATATTTGAAACTTTATTTATTTTATATGTATATCCGGCCACTTTTTAAAGTGAAATAACTTTATATATAACAGTAAAAATAAACTTTAAGTTTATAAATATTTACACTATATCTTTATTTATTAATTTAAATAAAAATTTAATAACAAATTCTATCTTTATTTGTAGCTATAATTGCTTTAATTCTATGTATAGTTTTGCACAGATCAAATCGGATCAGATTTAGACAAGATTCGATCCGATCTGAAATTCAGTAAAAAAATTAGATATGATCTGATTTGGATCAGATCATATTAAATTTGATCTGAATCTGATTTGGGTTATTCGAATTCAATTCAAATCTGATCCGATTTATTACTATAAAAAAATTTTTATGAATTTTTTATTTAGGAATTTTATTTATTTGATATTTATATATAAAATTTATTATTATTATTTTTTTTTAAAAAAAATAAGGTTTTGTCGGGTTTGTAAGTACTATCCTCCCTTTGCCCTAAAATTTATCTGTTGTTAATGGTTTGGGCAAAGTTCCAGTTGGTTTGATTCCAATGAACAATATAACTTTTCTAAAAAAAAGGAGGACATTAGTATTGTTCTATAATGCCATTACAACACTTAAACAAACCAACACAGGTCAAATGAAAAAAAATCAGATTTTGCTTCATTTAAAATATCTTTGCCGATTTCCAAATGTAGTTTGCCGATTTGTGGTTATTTTCAGATAGCCCATCTATTTATGCCAATTTTTAAGAAATACCAATTTTTCTATCGGAAATACTATTTTTTTAATAGCTGATTTGTTCCTTTTTTTAAATAAATGCTGATCTTGAAGCCAGAAATATTACATTTCAAATGAGAAAAAATTAGATTTTGCTAATTGTAATAAGCTGAAGGTGATATTAGTATAACCATATGCCAATTCGTAAATGGGCATGCCGATGTTAGAATAATTTTGCCGATAAATTAAATACTCTGATACCTAAATCGGCATGTCAATTTCTATGCCTATGTTAAAATGGTCTATGCCCATTTCAAAATAGCCTTGTGTCAATTTGAGTATAGTCTATGCTGATATTTCATAAGGCGATTTCTCAATCAGCATTACCAAATTTGATATTTATTTGC
>JADRCO010001654.1:0-17811 GCA_021464525.1 Rhizophagus sp. LPA8_4_AMF | reverse complement strand
TTTTTTTTCCAGGATATTATCACTTTAACATTCAAGTAACTGATATTAATTTCTAACCAATAAATAAATAACTTTAGAATCCTGAAAACATTTATTCACAAAAAAGTAAATAAAAAAAAAAGATTAATGTAATATTATAAACAACGAGATAAAATTTAATAAAAATCATCTAATTTAAAAAATTTTTCTATAAAAAAAATTCTTTATATATTATTTTAGTATAAAGCAATAAAATAAGCAAATGGAATAAATAATTTTTTGGCGGAATGTTCATTTGGCAAAATATCCATTCGGCGAAATGTCCATTTGTAAAATTGGCTTTCGGCGAAATGGAATTCGATGAAAAGGAGTTTCGGTGAAATGGTATTTCGCCGAAAAGTCCGGATACCATATAAAGGTAATAACACCAATTTATCGATGTAATTTATGATGAAATTGTGTTGCTTTAATTTCAAATACTTTAAAAATAATATTTATAATTTTTTTATAATCTTTTGTTTTTTAATAATAAAATATAAATTATAAAATACATCTGATTATATAAATAAAAATAAATAAATAAATAAATAAATAAAAAAAAAATCAATATCTGATATTTAAAAATTTCTATCATTAATCTTTCTTATCTTTATCTTCTTTAACTTTAAATAAAATTATATAAATTAATTTTCTAATTATAAAAATACTTAAAAGAGTAATACTAACAACAATTGTTAAACCGGCAGCATAAACATCTAAATATTTTCCTCTAATTAAACCCATTCTAGTATCAGGAGTAATTAATTCTTTAAATATCCAATTTTCAACATTACCATTTTCATCATTTAGATTCTTTTGTTTTAATACTGAAGAATATAAAGTAAATTCTATTAAATCAGCAGCTCTATATTTTCTTTTACTATTAATCATAGCTAAAGCTTTAAGTCTCTTTGTATTAATTTGTATTTGTTCATCATTTATTATTCTTTCAACTTTATTTAAAATATCTATTACTTCTAAATTAGTTTTATCTAAAGTTAAAGCTACACCAGCTAATTCCAATTTATCAGCGTTACCAGGGTTATCAAAAGTAATTGGTAAAGAGAGCATAGGTGTACCAGCATATAATGATTCATAGACACTTCCAGCACCCGCATGACTTAAGAAAATTTTTGTATTAGTATGATTTAATATAGCAATTTGAGGTGCAAAAGAAGCCATAAAAATATTTGGATTCTTATTATCGAATAAATTTGAAGTTGAAATGGTTATACCATCTGAAAGTGTTATATTAGAAGGAAATGATTCTCGATACTTTTCAATATTTGCCCAAATCACTCCATCAACAATATTATTTTCAATAACTTCAATTATAGATTGTAATAATATTGCAAAATTTTCTGATGATAAGAATAAGAATGAACCTAATGCCACAAACATTGTACGTTTATGCGAATCGAGAAATTTCTCAATATCTGGCGTTAACGGGGGAAAATAATCTGGTAATACCGGTCCAATTTCCTAAATTATAAGTAAAACGTAAAACTTTTTTTTTAAGAATGTGAGAATAAAATATCGAATCTTGACCAATACTAAAAATTAAAAATACCTGATAAAGTGGAGGTAAAGGAACTGGTGTCTAACCAAATAAAAAATTATATGTTGATAAATATATATGCCCATCTGCATCGCAAAAATTCTTGGTGCATGTTTAATAAAATAATAATAATATATATATAATGACAATTAATTACCTCATAACCAAAGAAATTATCAATCAAGTATAAGGAATTGTGCCATCGTTCGAATGGATATGTTAAAGGTGGTAAACCATAACCAGCCCTTACTTTATTAAAATCATCAAAAGAACTTTTAAATGCCCAAGTGAATTGAAAAGGTGAAATAAGTTCACATCTAAATCTTTCCCAAAATGATTCATTTTCCATATTAACTTTACATCCGAATATAGGATCTGATCTATAAGGAGTATGCGTTAATCCTAAAAAAAAGATATATTATTAATATTTATAGTGTATTATATTAAAAAGAAAAACACTTCTCACTTACCTAATAGGTTAGTTGCAATTCCGACAAATGGTTTCTTCATTAACCAAGCTACATCGAAACATGGTTCGTTATTTACAGCATCACAGAAAAATAAATCTGGTTTAATCATCTCAGAGATTTCCTTAAGTCTTAAAAATACACTATCATAAGCGGCATAATTATTTTTAATTACTTTATTAAATTTTCCTATACCAACTTTTTCTTTAATTAATTGTATAAATTCCGGATCTTTGCTTAAATCAATTTCATCTCCAAGTGAAATAAAATTAATTTTCGGATAATGTTGTGATTGTAAAAATTTTCCTCTTTTCGCTAACGTGATCTATTTATTATGAAGGATGAGTAAAAAGAAAAGGGTAAAAAAAAAAAAAGAAAAAGTTTGATACTTTACATTGTACCCACGATCAGCCAAGATATTTGCGATTGTCAAAATATGTCGAAGATGATTCCATCCTATAATTAATTATAATTTAGTATAATTTTTATAATCTCGACATCAAAAAGCGTTTAATTTACCTCCAATTGCAACTCCGAGTAATATATTTTTTGGAATTTCAGTACGATCAAGCATCATTTCACTTGGAACCCAACCAACTGCTGGAGGTACAGCATGTTGTTTAAATTCTGTACCAGTGACAACATTAAAAATTGAATTACAAATAATTATGAAAAGAAACAATTTTTTTGAAAATGATCGTAAATAACACTTCATATTAATAATATAATATCGATATATAATCAATATATTAAATGTGTGTATATAAAATTTAGTGATCGAAAATATTAATTTATGAATTATATATACATATACACATTATATTTTTCCTTTTTTTTTTCCTTTTCTTTTTTTTTGGTCGAAAATAAATATTATATATTTTTTTTTTATATTTTATCTCATTGAAATCATGACGATTAATTTGATTATAATCTTCTAACTGCTAATACGAAATAACTATCTGATGTAACCTTAAAAAAAGTTTGATATATTTGATAATGAACTTTGATTCTTTCTAAACATAATTATTATGGATTGTCAATGATATCAGATATTGTCTTACAATTATTAGATACAATGGAGGTTTTTTTTATTTTTTTTTATAGTTTGTCTAGTCAAATAATATTTGTTATTAATGTATATAAGGAATTTATTATTGTACAAAAAAAAAACAATATTAATTTCTCACGCGATAAGAAACCGAAGTCGTTGATCCGAAAAAGAAATCAGGGGACGATTTTATTCTTTTCGGTTGTGACACGATTTCTTAATTAAATTAACTAATATTTCTATAATTAGTTTAGTTCGGAAGAATAACATGAAATATGTGTAACATAATCAACCAAGGGGTTAACAATATAATAAAATTGATCGTGGTTTACCATTAAAAGTAATCGGCATTTACTTTTTTTTTGTAATACATTTTATTTTAAAAAGCATGGCAAAATATTTGACCCGAGTCACCCGACTATGTAAACCAATGCGAGTGCATAACGTATGACCTTCATGGGTTATATTTGATCATAATTATTATGAACATATTGAAAATATGAAAAAAAAAATGAGACAATGTCCATTGTAATTGTAACGACGAATGTCGAATATTCTGAAATAATCATTGAAATTATCTTAATTATTGAAAAAAAATAATATGAAAATATTTAAAGTTAATTATAAAGTTTTATAAAACGTGTACTTGCCAAAGTGTAAAATAATTAACGCCGATTAGGGTGATCCCCAGTCAGGGATCGAATTATCCGCTATATTTTAATAAAAATTACTTAAATCTGACTCTGATGTTGTAGGAAAAGCCTCTAAATGTTTCGTTTTTTACATTTTGAAAAGGTCGACGCTGAGACGAAATTTTCGAAACTTTCCGATAATTACGAAACCTCATGGATCACATGTTGGCTAAGACGATCATTATTTTGCTAATCGACCAATAAAAAATTCGGTAAAGATTGATCGAGGATAAGTCACGTGTGCTACACATTTATGGTCGTTTTATACATTTTTATACCCTACAAAAAAAGTAGTTTCCAAGAGTTAATGAAACACGTTATCCATGTTGCTATTGAATATCTACGCTCTTGCCATGCTCTTGTCATTTGAATGGAAATACAACGAAAAGCCAAATAAGGTATGCTATCATTGTGTATTGATCCGCAAGGATCGCAAGGAAACCTCTGCGATACACTACCATATCGTTAATACACTAAGCACTTAACTGTATTATAGATAACTCGAACTTTTAACTCGCTTCAATCTATTTCTTCTACAAATGTATTTGTTCTCTTTTCCAAATTTCATAATAAAAAAAAAAATGCGTTTACCAAAAAAAAAAAAAAAAAAAAAAAAAACTCGAACTTTTTCTATTCGAGGTGCCAAAGATAAGACTTTAATTGCCGACTAATTTTTTTTTAAAAAATAACTTTACCAAATAAATATTGGAAGTTTATGGAGAAAGAGGAGTTAGACCGAGGACGACGAAAGCCTAAAAAAATGAAATTTGGAGTGTATTTATAATCGATTAAGAATAGAGATTCTATGACTATTTGTTACAATTTTCTGTATTGTGGATGACCAGCTGTGATTATGTGAACGACGATTACTCATATGAACTATTATAGTAAGTCGGACCTGTTAAATTTATTTTTATAGGCGTAATTTATTTTGAAATTGTTTGGCTAAATTAATCAATATGAGTCATATTGAACGCAATTTCATGACTCATAATAAATACATGATGAGTAAACTTGAGTCAATAATATTGAATACGTTGTGACTCATACTAAATATTAGTTAAGCATTTGGCCAATTACGTATGGATAAACAGGCATAAATCACATAAATACATGGCAGTATTTTATTTCCCTCTCTTTACAAACATTTTTCTTTAACAACTCTCAATTCTTTAACAATGGTTTTAGCAATTGAACGTATACTTGAAAATCAAGAATATGGAAAAAATTTCTACGTTGATAATGAGAAATTATTTTGCGATTTTTGTCAAGGTACTGCTTTAGATCATACGAAAAAAAACGCGTTAGATAAACATTTAAAAAGTAAAAAACATGTAAAAAATGTCGAAAAGAAAAGAAAAGATAATGAACGAGAATTAATGAATGCTTCTTTGGAAAAATCGGACATACCTTTTGAAAAAGCGGAAAAACCTAAAAATTTTTTCAAAGAATATTGTGCAAATGGTATATAATAATAAGTTGTTCTTAAAAGTTTTTTTTTTTTTTGTTATATTTAATTTTTTTAAAATAAATTTTATAGGTGAAGCTAATGCAAATTCTTCTTTGCCTCAAGGAAAATGTTCATCAATTGTATTTAACATGGAGAATACCCTAGTACAAGAATGGTTGCGTAACAAACGTATATCTATTATCATTGATGAGACAACAGACTATTATGGCCAATTAGTGTTTAATGTATTTTTCGTCTGTGGTGGACAAACTAATTTAGCAAGTACTGAATGTCCAAACATTACAAATAATTTCTCTATTGCTGAATTAGTTGTGAAAACACTAAATTATTATAATGTCTCTTTTGATAATGTCGCTTTTTTTATTCCTAATAATTCGAGATATACGCTACAAGCTTTTCAAGTATTATCTCCTATATTACCTCAATTAAAAAATAATCGTTGTTTGGTTCAAATCTTGAAATCAGTAGGAGAATCATGGATTTATTATAAAAATTTCAAATTTCTAACTTATATAGTATTAAGTATAGAAACGTCTTTTATTGAATGTCCTGCTCGCGAAGGAAGATGGAATAATCTTTTAAATTCTCTTAACTTTTATAGTGTTGATCCAAATTATAGTCAACTTTATGGTAATTTAACTTTACCTCTAACCCATGATTTGATTTCATGGTTTAAATTTATTTTTTGGATTTATCAACATATATCACAATTACGTACATTTTACATTGAAGAAGAGAATATAAACCCCGAAAGTAAAGCTATCCAGGAATTGGCGATGATTTTCAAAGATCCAATTAAATTTTTTATTTTTGAAATCTTCATCATGTTCGTGGCATCTAATGCAAAATGGTAAGTTAATAATATTTTATAATTATAATTATTGAATAATTTTAAAAATGGGGAACTTATTTTTTACATTATATTATTTAGTATTGTGGATGGTTATGAATTTTTTAGGATCAAAAACAAACCTATTGCTCCTTTCGTGATCGGATGTTTGGCATATCTTGAAGCCACATTACAATTTGGTTCTAGTTACTCTGTTAGTGATGAGTTGAAAATCAAATTTACGGAAAACAATGTTGATCCAAAATTATATAGTAAAATGTTCCATGAAGCTTTTCAAATAGCGTTAAATACGTTAAGAGAGCAAATTAATAATCATCTGGCATTGCCTATGTTTAATGCAGTTCAATGTTTTGATCCACGTTATATTCGTGCTCATTGTAATAATATTAATTCTTACTCTGAAATTGAAGAATTTAAAAATCCAGAAAAAAATCTTGTAGAAGAATGGGAAATTTATTGTAGTTTAGAAGAAAAATTTGGAAAGGATGAACTTGATTTGGATGATTATTGGAAAAACAAAGCTGTAATGTTACCAAATTTATCAAGATTAGCTTTAGATTATATATGGCTTCCTGTATCCGGATTGTAATTTAACGTTAAATTTTTTTATTGTTTTTTGTTTCTAAAGAAAAAAAAATTCTCTTATTTAATTATAGACTTTCAACAGAATTAGATTATTTTATAGTTGCGATAGTAAATTTCAAAAATGTTATTATACTGTATAAAGTTTTTGTATATAAAAGAAATATTTATTAGAATCAAGTTTTTGCTTATAAGTTGGGAGGTAGTTTATGCTTATATATTGAAAAATAAGAATAAATACAAGTAATGAGTCATCATTGTTTCGCTGTCAGGTTTTTTGGCCAATAATGGATCGGTCACATGACTTAAAATGTTACTTACGTGTATTGTATACAATATTAACTGATTGTTCATCATCTAGTGTGAATTTTTTTTTTCCTCTCTCTCTCTCTCAACTTTTTGTCAAAAAATAAAAATGAATCAAACTAAATTAAACAAACATGGATTATCATCTGTCTCTGGTAATACTTTTTTTTTTTAAAAAAAAAATAAGAAATTTGAAGGAATATTCGATTAATTTATAAATATTAACTTATTTATTATTAGAATATAATCATGATGAAAGACGAATTATGAATTTAGATAGTATTTTGAATTATCCCAATTTTTCTAGCTCTTATAAAAGGTCGTAAGTAAGATTCAAGTTAAATATTATAGTATTAAATAAATACAACATTTTTTTTTTTTACTTTGTTTTTTTTTAATCAATATTTCTTTTATTCTCTGTTCTTAGAAGTAATATAACGAAATTACTTTCTTCCAATGAGGATAAAATCAACAATAATATTGATTTCTTTAATATTAAGGCTGAATCATTTAATAATAATGAAGAGGATAGTAGTAGTGATGATGATGATTCTAGCTATACTGATAATAGTAATGATGGAAATAATACTTATATAAAGAGTATTAGTAGTGATGAAGATACCAGTCTTGATGATAATAATTCAAGTGGTGATTATTCAGATTGTTCTTCAAATAACAGTGATGATAAAACGAATGATAATTATTATTATCATTTAGAATCAACCCAAAATTCCAATAATGAAAGAAAAAAAAGATCTTTCAAATGTGATACAAAATCTACGAGTTCAAAAAATGAAAAACCTTACAAATGTTATGTATTAGGATGTGAAAAAAGTTTTACAAGTTTTGGTAATTTATCGAATCATGAAAGAATTCATATTGATAAAAAACGGCTTTACGAACGTAATAAATCAGAACGTGAAAGCGAGAAGAAATTTACACGTTCGAATAATTCAAAAGAACGTGAGAGCGAGAAGAAATTTACACGTTCGAATCATTCAACAGAACGTGAAAGCGAGAAAAAATTTACACGTTCGAATAATCCAACAAAGCGAAAAATTGGGGAAAAATCTTATGAATGTAATGAACCAGGATGTGAAAAGAAATATACGAGTATAAGTAGTTTAAAAGTTCACAGAAGAATTCATACAAATGAAAAACCATATAAATGTGCGGAATTGGGATGTAAAGAGGTATTTAGAAGTTTATATTTTTTACGATTACATAGCAAAAAGTTTAATCATAATGGTTATAGTTATACAAAATATAATAATTAAAATATATTCTATATGTTTATTTTAAAAAGAATAAAAATAATTTTATTTGATATTAAGAAATAATGATACAATATTACTTGTGTGCAGGAAATTAGTTATTTATTTATTTTAATAAGGAGGAGCACTCGGAGAGGTAGTAAATCATAATGATCGATAATAATTTGATCGATTATTGAGCGCAACTCAAAATAAATTTATTCTGCAATATACCACGATCGTACATTTCTTATGATATTTGCATCTATTTATCAATTTTGATTTTTATTTCCAAAGATAATTCATTTAAAAATTTGTACTATAATCTGCTAATGAGATTTTTTTTATTACGATTAAAATATTGACAACCATTTTATGAAGAAAATGCACATTGGAGACGGTCTACGTTATAGTATTAGAATAATCAAACTAATCTAACGAAAAGAAAGACTGTTTAGCATTGTGATTTAGAATTATCTAGCTTGCTTTTCGTTCATCTTTCACTTTCATCTGTATCGGTTCTAGTCACATGACCCGTAAAAAGATACGTAAATTAACATATTCGATATTTCCCCAAAATATATGTTGTAACATATGGTTTCTAAACACGTAATGTTCCATTTCTATCAATGATTAGAAGCCAATTATTAAGTGTTTTTGGTTGTTTTTCATGATATTACATCTAGGATTCCGTATGATGGTTCTAGTTAGGCTTTATCACTTATAATTTATGTAATTTAGGTATATATCGTTATAATCTGGTTACTGCATTGTACATCGGAACATTGGTACATCATCTATTTCATCAATTCAATGATTCAACATGTAAAGATACTCTTATGTAATTTAATTTTATTTTTCTTTTTATAAAAATATTGCTCACATGTCCCAGGAAATCAGAGATCGACACCTATTTACTATAACTGTACGTCTTCAAGGCTGACATCATGTAATGCCGCCCGGAATTATCTAAAAAGGAAAGAGAAAAATGATCATTCTTCGCAATATTTGTAGTTCGGTCTTAAAAACCTTGGATATCAACCGCGGCAGTGCCCAAATTTCGAAGTCTTCTTTGATATTCTTGTAATGTTATGTATTTTTAATATTGATTTATGATTTCTTAAAGCAATCTTTGTGAAATAAATATAGTAGATTTTATATTTAAATATTTACAACTTAATTTATTATGAATTACAATATAGATTAAAATAAAAATAAATAAATTAATAATTAGTTTAACTAATTATGGTATCATAAAATATCATAAAATATAATCGCATAATCAAACTTAAAAAATAAAATCAATCAATTTGGTGACCGATGGAACGACATATGATGCATAGACTTAGGATATTAGTTAAGTTTGGATACATATTTTTTTTTTTAAATAGATAAGAATGAAAAAAGGATTTGACAGCTAGAACGAATGAATATTCTTGACGAAATGATGGTTTTACTATTCCAATTATTGAATAAATTTTGGAAGATTATATGTGGGGTAGAAGTTTAGGCAATTTGGGCTTTACTTGTGTTAAAGGCGGCTGCAAAGTGGGTAATACGTGAAGGTTTTGTTGATAAAAAAGAGGTCGAGGAAGATCCACGGTAGAATCAGAAGGATTATTAAAGATATAAGAGATGGTAGGTAATGATGGACGATTTTGTGGGCTAAAAGTAAAAGTATAATTATAAGTGGTAAGAGTTCTTGTAGAGGTAGGAATGTTTGTAATATTCGAAGGAGATGACGAAATCACGTCATTATCTGTTCCCTTTTTACATCTTTGTTTTGAATACCAATGATTTTTTAACATATTCTCAGATCGGTAAAGACCAAATTGATTTTTTAAATCTTGACGCAGATTTTTCCAACAAATTGTACCGTCTTCTGTTCTATTGAGTGAAATCCAATTATCAATAAATCGTTTTTCATGATCATATAAATTATGTTGACATACTATAAATAAAGTAAATTAAATTTTATCCTATTTTTTCTTAGAAAAAAAAAAATTGGCAAAATTATATGTGCCTACCTTCAGGATCGAGGTAATTGCGCCAGTAGTGACAAAGTTGACGAGCATTATATGTAAATATTTTGGTTAATTTTGCGAATGGATCGCGTGTTCCAATACGTTTCAATTCGACCATATGATTTAAAAACATTTTCTTCTATAAAATTTATTGAATATACAATACCGTAAATTAGTGTCACCAGTTTTTGTCTATTACAAGTAACACTCATAAAGATGTTTAAGAATACGAATAATTATTATATTTATTATATAATTAGTATATGAATTTGACAAAAAAAAAAAAAATAATAATTAAAAGATCACTGGCAAAAAACAAGCTTCCAAAAAAAAAAAAAAAATCTACTTACTTCTTCTTCAGATAAAATCACTTTCATTTTTTAAGTTTGTTATGAGCGAATAATGTATTATTAACGTATGCTTAATATTTATATTGGATATTTAAAAAGACGGTTTTAAAACTTATGACTCATAGGTAAATATTATGATCACGAGGTTTACAAGCATCACACGGCAACAAATATTACATGTATTAAGATTTAATAACATCAATAAGAAATTAAGAATTCACATAAGTGATTAAGTGGTCTAAAAATAGAACAAATAGTACCATATTTTGCCGATATTAAGCACTCTTTTTTTGCACTTAATGCCGGCCAAGGTCTCATAATTCTGGCCAGGAGTGCTTATTTTCGGGGGGTGCTTAATAACGTCGATCATAAAGTTATCAAAAGACCGACTATTTTGTAATACTATTTATAATCATAAGAATTTTATTTACAAAAGCAGAAGCATAATCATATCCGTCTTACGCAATTAAACCTTTTCTGTTCGTAAAGTTTATCAAATTTGCAGCATAAATAATTTAATCAATTAGATTGAGTTGTTTACATTTTAGAACTTGATAAATTGCGGATAATAAATATTTGGAATTATTTATTAATTATTATGTAACTTATTAATTATGGTCTCAAGTAAAAGTAGTCGTTTTGCAATGAAAATTGTAAAATCTTGATTAGATTGTAATATAATAATGATCTTATTTTTTATTTACGCATTTTAAAGAACTATTATTTGTTAATTTAAATGTTATTCAACTATTTCTTAACTTCTGACGCCCATGTTCTATAGCCTTTTGGTACCTACAGTACATCAGCAGTTCTTGGATTATTTTATAATTGTCAAGATAAAGCCGTCCACAATTATTAAGCAATAACCGATGCAGCAACAACGAGTATATTTTTCATCTGCAATTACTTTCACTCCAAAATCTATTACGACTTGAACACTGTTTAACACATCCTTGTTCTAGAAAAACATGATACTAATCCCTACATTTTTCATTAGATGATAAAATAACACCAGCAGCGGCACCTACAATGCCACCAGAGCCGCTAACCCCGCCGGGTCTAGCAGCTGTGGACGGAAAAAAGCTAGATTGGTTTCGACACTTTGCATCTAATGACAATTAATTTTCACTTAAAATTCCATATTCATAGAATGTGTTACCTAATTATGCTTTAATATTCAATAAAATAAATTATTCATTTGCATTTTTAAAAAATGAATACTTTATTTATATCGTTCCTGTAACATTTAAATACGTTACCCGCAGTGAATCATGTGGCTTTACGTTACTCAAATAGCCGCAGGCGCAGACCATTCTACCTTCCTTTTTGGATCATATAAAAAATATTGTGCAACTATATATATTTCATTTAAATAACCATTTAAAACCGAAAAAAAATTACAAAAAAAATTCAAACAAAAATAATGTCCAAATTAAACGGAGATATTCTTTATTTGATATTTAAAGAGTTAAATAATGACAAAAATACTCTTTGTTCTTGTCTTTCAGTTAATAAAACTTGGTGTGAGATAATTATTCCAACTCTGTGGAGTAATCCTTGGAAACATTTAAATTACCAAAGGGTGAAAGTTTTATTGGATGTCATAATTTCTCATTTTTCAGATGAAAAAAGAAATATTTTAAAGAGTGAAAACATTTATTTTTATACCAATTCCAATTCATATAAAAGACCATTATTTAATTATATTAGTTTTTGTAAACATTTAAATTTAAATTCTATTAGAAGGATAATTGTAAATTTGGGAGTGGGTTGTATTTTAAATGAAATTATTTGTCTTTTTATAAATGAAAATACAAAATTTACACACCTTTATATACCTCGAAATTTTGATTACCATATACACCTTATTCCTGGAGCTGAGCGTTGTTTTTCAAATATAGAATTCCTTAGTTGTTATACGAATATAAATTATTATTTATTGGATGGATTAAAAAAAATGTGCAAATCAATTAAGGAATTGGAAATTATTAATGAGGAGTGTAATAATTATGATATTTCTGAATTAATTAAAACTCAAGAATCTTTACTTAATTTTAGTTTTATATCTTATTATATGGTAAAAGATATGTCATTTTGTGAATTTATTGAAAAATCATTGATTAAACATGCAAATACTATACAACACTTTAAGATGACCAAACCTCCTACTACGCAAATTCTATCATATCTCATTAATTTAAAAAGTTTAGAAGTTAGTAATTATCGTTATTATGATAATTCTGACGAATTATGGAGTTTTTTAAAAAATTTATCTTTACCATTCTTACAAATTTTATATGTCGATTATATTCCAATTATATTTTTAATACCCTTGATTGAAAATACAGATGGTTATCTTAATAAATTAACTATATTTCATAGTAGTAGTTATGATAATATTGGTTGTAAAAAAATTATTCAGGCTATTTATACTAAATGTCCAAACCTTAAATATCTTAAGCTTAATTTAAATTATGATAATATTTTAGAATTAGAAAATTTATTAATTAATTGTCGATATTTAACTGGATTGTTTATTATTAAGAGTAATAATAATTTTAATTGGGTTAATTGTTTTGAAGTATTATCAAAATCTTCACCAATTAGTTTGTACAAGTTTAAATTTGGTTATTTTTGTGATAATATTGAATCAAAATCTTTGAAATTCTTTTTTGATAATTGGAAAAATAGACATCCTATGTTATTACAATTTAGTCAATTAAATTTAAGAAATTACAATAGCTTAATAGAAAAATATAAGGAAAGAGGAATTATTGAAAAATTTGAAAATGAAAAATTTGGAGATTTTGAGTGGTAGAATTTAAAATATACTATCAGAAAATACTGTATAAATATAATATTTATTTTATATATTTCTTATTAAACTTTTAATCTTCTATTGTAATTGACTGTAAGCATAATAAACATATTCGTTTAAATTTACTTATATAAGGTGCTGTATATAAAGTGTATGAATTGATCAAACTTGTATATACAATATACTGAATAAATTTAATTAACGATAACATAAATGGGCTGTGGGCTTGTAACACATAGACGACCGTGTAATGATAACAATCGATATTGTGTATGCAAAACTGACATATTAGCATATATTTTCAAAGCAAATAATTCTTATTTCTTGATACAATATATGACCTATTTGTTTATTGTAAAATAATGATCTCATTCGTCTCAAATATAGATATCTATGGAATTCCACAAAATTATTGTAGAAATGCGAGTATGCGTCAATTAAGTTGAACTGAAAAATTTTATAGTGTTTTATTAAATTGATTTATCCAGATAATTCATTATTACCGTAGTAAAAGCTAATTTTTAATAATTTACCAAATAAAAACTATAAATAATTATAAAAAATAAATTTTCTATATACTGTATATAATATTATTATAATAAATCATTATTATAAAATGAGAATTATTCTATGTATATAAAATCATCACCAATAATTAAATTTTACAATAATACACTATTATAAATTATATATTATTGTATAATCAGGTATCATTTTAATTTCATCAAATACATTCTCTATGTTGGATTTGGTTTGTTTCATATTTATTTCTAATTTTTCCATAATCATTTCTGAAGTAAGGTTGTATGTATGTTGATCCTGCATTCTTATCAGTACTTGTAAATCTATTCACTAGAATGTTAATTCTTTTCATGTTGATATTTTCCATATCTCCAATTTCATCTAATATCTTTTTTGCATAAATACAATCTAATGAACAGTACCATTGTCCATTTTCATTATACATTTCTCTTTTTTGGTCTTGTTCATTACATATTTTACATATTACTTGATTATTAAAATTATCAAATCTTCTTTGATATTTCGTATGACATCTAGTACAAATTTTGTTATTTATCATTCTATTCATATCTGTAATTCTTTTTTTACATCAGGACATTCTTTTTTGTTACTATAAAACTTATTTTATTCATAACCGTTCATTTGTTCTGAAGATGCTGGAGTTGCTTTTTCATTATTATTCATTTGTTCTGAAAGTGCTAGAATTTCTTTTTTATTATTGTTCATTTGTTCTGAAGTTACTAGATTTGCTTTTTTATTATTGTCCATTTGTTCTGAAGGTGCTAGAGTTTTCTTTTGTTGATAACATTGAAGGCATTCTTCTAATTTAACTGGTTTATTTTGATGACAATGTATACATTTCCCAATTGGAATATTTTCAATCTTTGAACAAGTTGCTTGTTTTTTTTGTTGATAGCATTGAAGACATTCTCCTAATTTGACTGGTTTATTCTGATGACAATGTATACATTTTCCAATTGGAGTATTTTTAATCTTTAAATAATTTGGCACACCATATTGAGTACAAATATTTTTTCTCATATACCAATCGACTAATTCTTCTTCTGTAATGGTAATAGTAGTGGATATATTTGGAGTTACTTGTTTCTTTTGTTGATAACATTTGAAGACATTCTTCTAATTTGACTGGTTTATTCTGATGACAATGGATGCATTTTCCAATTGGAATATTTTTAACCTTTGAACAAGTTGCTTGTTTCTTTTGTTGGTAACATTGAAGACATTTTCCTAATTTGATTGGTTTATTTTGTTGACAATGAATGCATTCTCCAATTGGAATATTTTCAAACTTTGAAGGAATTACTGGTTTCTTTTGTTGATAACATTGAGGGCATTCTCCTAATTTGACTGGTTTATTCTGATGGCAATGGCCAATTGGAATATTTTTAATCTTTTCATTATTTTTCATTAGTTTTAAAGATTCTGATCTATTTTTTGATCCACATTTAAAGTTACCTCCTCTTATAGGATATGATTTATATTTATTATATTTATTAAAATATTCAGTATACTTAATAACATATTTCTTTGGTTGATACATGATCAAATAATTTTTTTTTTTTTA
The DNA here is from genome assembly GCA_021464525.1 of Rhizophagus sp. LPA8_4_AMF. Classification (NCBI taxonomy): domain Eukaryota; kingdom Fungi; phylum Glomeromycota; class Glomeromycetes; order Glomerales; family Glomeraceae; genus Rhizophagus; species Rhizophagus sp. LPA8_4_AMF. The sequence continues at coordinate 2,267 of JADRCO010001654.1, read as the reverse complement.
AAAAGTGTTTAGAAATATGAAGAATTCTTTTAATTTAACAAGTAATTTTTTTGTAATTTAAACTGATATCATCTCCTTTTATAATATTTCATTTGTGCAATTATTGTGTTGTAGTTTCTTTAGAATATAATTTAATTAATTATGTTTCATAAATATGGATTTATACTATATTAGTTCACTTTAGTTATTGAAGTTATAATACCATTATGATTTTGTTAATTTTAGTTAATATTTTTCCAAGATATAAAAACTAAAACAATTTCAATTAAATATCAATTATATTATAAAGCTACAATAATTAGTCAGATTCTATTTAAATTGTAATGTTGTTACAGATCTTTATAAAATATAATAGGTTTTATTTGAAACACTTTCAATTTTAATTTATAAAATTACAATAAGGGCAATTACATACATTAGCTAATATTTTAGGGGTAAAATCTTAGGTTATATAGTTTATAAAACAAGAAAATGATTGATAAAAATCTTACCTGGGTGGAAGGTGTCACTACCCTAATTGATTTGACCCATTTTATGCTTATAATATTAGAATGGATTTTTAAATTTTATTATTTCCATAATTTAAGCATTAATTTGTATCAAAAAATACTTTAAATTTAGAATCCAATTTTTAATTGATTTAACACAAATTCAGACCTTTATTAGTAATTTCTTTATTAAAAACCTTATATTTGATTTTAATAAAATATATTATTCTTTTTCCTCTCTTAAATCTTTCATACTCATATATCCTCCCCTCCTTAAATCTTTCATACTCATATTCATCCTTCTCTTCTTTAAGAATATCCTCCTTCCCTTAATATAGATTAATGGTTTAATTCCTATTGGCCACCACAGTAATCCTAATGACTGAACTATAGTTCAGTTATTGGATGTGAAATCTTTCTTATTTAAACATTTCCTTCTCTTAAATCTTTTACACTCATATGAAACAACTCATTTTATAATAATATCTCTTATGTCTTATCTTTCTTTTCTTAAAAATAAAATTGATTTATTAGGAAATTTAAAATTGGGACATATCAATCTCCCAATAGTTTAGCCATTAATCTTTAAATGACAGTTTATTCCATGCAATTTTTATCAATTTGACTCACCTTTTAAATAAAATATGGATTACTATATTATTACTTAATTTAGTGATTGATGTTATAAAATTATTATCTAAAATTATTTTTGTTAATTTTAAATTTTACGAATAAATATTTGAATATCTAACCGTTAACACTCTATAAATGAATTTTTTTTTAGGTATCTGTGATTATTCTGATATGATATCTAGAAAATATATGAAAAAATTTTCCTTTCAACACTAATTGTGTATTTGTGAGTATAATAGGATTTCTTTCATCACCAGTGAGTATAATAGGATTTTTGAATTTATAATTATTATTAAACGTAATTATCACATTTTTCAAATGATTCAAAAAAAAAAAGATAACCAGAAAATTCAAAACTGAAAGGGTTAATTTCATTTATTTTTCTACAATAACATATTTTTATTATTGAAAAGGCAACTATTTTAATTATTGTCATTTTGAAACTGATGTTGATCACATAAGGTGATGATAAAAAAAAGTTTAAAACCAACATACAAGTAAAAACCTCAATTGATACAAAAACCAAAGAATTAGCAATCATATGATATTTTACTAATCTTTGATTAACCTTTGAGTTAGCATTAAATAAATGTGTTCTATGATCTTGTATTATATGAAATTTTGTTACCATCTTATGTGATCAGCATCATTCTTAACCATTTGAAAACGGGGAATGCAGATCAGTGCATCGGAAGAATACAACCCGAAAAAAATTGTTTTTTGGTTGTAACATCTACTTTTGGTTAGAATATCCCTTTTTAATAACTCATTGAATAAAAAAAATTGTCAATAAAATTCGCCTAAAAAAATTTGTGTAAAAAAAAGTTCGTCTAAAATAACAATGGAAACCAAATTTAGTAAATTAATTATCTCAGATAAAGGTATCAATATAAAAATCACCAAAAATTGTATGCTCAATACTTTAGAAAAATTAGCAAAAAATGGTGATAAAGAAGCAATGTTTAATTTAGCCATATATTATAAGAATGAAGAAGAAACAGAAAATAATTTAGAAAAAACCTTCTATTGGTATCAAAAAGCAGCAGAAAATGAAAATGAAAGAGCAATGAATAATTTAGGCATATGTTATGAAAATGGAGAAGGAACAGAAAAGAATTTAGAAAAAGCCTTTCATTGGTATCAAAA
>JADRCO010001653.1:0-17813 GCA_021464525.1 Rhizophagus sp. LPA8_4_AMF | reverse complement strand
AGATTAAATAAATAACTAATAACTTACCAACTAAAAGAAATTACAAATAATTTTTTAAATAAAGAATTTATTTAGTTTAAATTATATGTAAATATTATAACAATAAGTAATAATAGAATTAAATAAATAACTTACTCCCTATATTATTAAATAATTTTTTAATAATGTATTTAGTTAGTTTAAATTATATGTAAATATTATATAAATATGTAATGATAGAATTTATAACTTACCAACTAAGAGAAATTACGAATAAATTTTTAAATAAAAACTTAGTTAGCATAAATTATATGTAAATTTTATATAAATATATAAATATGTAATAATAGAAAACCTACGCTCTAAAATAAATTCAATATAATTTTTAAATAAGAATTTGGTCAATTTAAATTATATGTAAATATTGTATATATATGTAATATTAGAATTAAACAAATAATTTATAACTTACCTACTATAAGAAATAAAAAAAAATAGTTTTTTAAATAAAGAGATAAATTAGTTTAAATTGTGTGTAAGTATTATGCAAGTATGCAATAATAGACAACTTACGCTCTAAAAGAAATAAAAATAATTTTTAAATAATGTATTTAATTAGTTTAAATTATATGTAAATACTATATGGATATGTAATAATAGAAAATAAATAAATAACTTACTTCCTATATTATTAAATATTTTTTCAAATAAAGAATTTATTAGTTTTAATTATATGTAAATACTAAATAAATATGTAAATAATAGATAACTTACGCTCTAAAGATATTACAAAATAAATTTTATAAATAAAGAATTTAGTTAGTTTTAAATTATATGCTAATATTATATAATATGTAATAATAAATAGTTTACGCTCTAATGGAAATCACAAAATAATTTTTTAAATAAAGTATTTAGTTAGTTTAAATTATTTGTAAATATTATATAAGTATGTAATGATAGAATTTATAACTTACCAACTAAGAGAAATTACAAGAAATTTTTAAATAAAAAATTTAGTTAATTTATATTTTATGCAAATATTATATAAATATGTAATAATAGATAACTTACGTTCTAAAATAAATTACAAAGTAATTTTTTAAATAAAGAATTTGGTTAGTTTAAATTATTTTATATATTATATTGATATGTAATATTAGAATTAAATAAGTAATTTATAACTTGCCAACTAAAAGAAATTACAAAATAGTTTTTAAATAAAGAAATAAGTTAGTTTAAATTGTATGTAAACATTATATAATTAAGTAATAATAGATAACTTACGCTCTAAAAGAAATTACAAAATAATTTTTTAAATTAAATTTAGTTTTTTTTTAATTATATATATATTTAAATATTATAATAATAGAATTAAATGAATAATCACTCCCTATATTATTAGATAATTTTTAAAAAAAGAATTTATTTAGTTTAAATTATATGTAAATATTATATACCATAAATATGTAATAGTATATAACTTACGTTCTAAAAGAAATTACAATATAATTTTTAGATTATGTATTTAGTTAGTTTAAAAATTATATAAATATGTAACAATAGATAACTTACGGTCTAAAAGAAATAACAAAAAAATTTTTTTAATAGAGAATTTAGTTAGTTTAAATTATATGAAAATATTATTGAATATGTAATTTATAACTTACCAACTAAATGAAATTACAAAATAGTTTTTAAATAAAGAATTTAGTTAATTAAAATAATAAATATTGTATAGATATGCAATAATTTAATACAAACTTACGGTCTAAAAGAAATTACAAAATAATTTTTAAATAAAGAATTTAGTTGGCTTAAATTATATGTAAATATTGTATAATACGTAATAATACAATTAAATAAATAACTTACCAACTAAAAGAAATTACAAAATGATTTTTTAAATAAAGAATTAGTTAGTTTAAATTATATGTAAATATATATAAATATGTAAAAATGGAATTAAATATAACTTACCAACTAAAAGAAATTACAAGATAAATTTTTTGAATTAAAAATTTATTTAATAGGTTATAGGCAAATATTATATAAATATGTAATAGATAACTTACGGTCTAAAGAAATTGCAAAATAATTTTTAATAATGAATTTAGTTAGTTTAATAGAATTAAATTAATAACTTACTTCCTATTATTAAATAGTTTTTTAAATAAAGTATTTAGTTAGTTTAAATTATATGTAAATATTATTTAAGTATGTAATAATAGAATTGAATTAATAACTTACTTCCTATATTATTAAATAATTTTTTAAACGTATAATTTAGTTAGTTTAAAATATTTATAAATATTAAATAACAATGTCTAGTGGCAAATAGTGCTGCAATAAACTATTATTTGGTCTAAATCATCCAAAAATAATATTATCAGTTTAATGATACCTTGCCCTATAAAAATATGCATACTATATATACGTGTCCTTGATATGGTTCGCATTTTACATTCTGCATATCAGTATAATGTATACTGTTCGCAAAATGTGTTTAGCAAAAAACACAATAAAGTGTACGGTATACCATTCATGCAACTTTTTATAATTAACTCATATTACTATTATTACTATCCAATAATTTTATTTTTATACTAATACATAGTAGTATGTGATAACCGATTAAAATAAGCATTATGTAGAATCTGGATGACTTATAATAATAGATAACTTACGATCTAAAAGAAATTACAAAATAATTTTTTAAATGTAGTTTAAATTAATTGTAATTATTGTATAAATATGTAATAATTGAATTAAAAAAATACTTTAACTTACCAACTAAAAGAAATTACAAAATAATTTTTAAATAAAGGATTTAGTTAGTTTAAATAAGATGTAATTATTATGTAAGTATGTAAATAATGTAATAATAGATAACTTACGCTCTGAAAGAAATTATAAAATATTTTTTAAAATAAAGAATTTAGTTAGTTGAAATTATATGTAATATTATATAAATATGTAATAATAGAATTAAATGAACAATTTATAACTTACCAACTAAAGAAATTACAAAATAATTTTTAAATAAAGAATTTAGTTAGTTTAAATTATTTGTAAATATTTATATAAGTATATAATAATAGATAACTTACGCTCTAAAAAAAATTACAAAATAATTTTTAAATAAAGAATTTAGTTAGTTTAAATTATATGTAAATATTATATATGTAAGGGTATTACTAAAGTTCACCAGTGGTGATGGACAATGTACCAGCATTATGATATACTTTTGCATGAATTAAAAATCTAATATACTGGCCGGCATTACATCATAAATTCACCACTGGTGACTGGTGATATTTAGTAATACCATAATACAATTAAATATAGAACTTACTTGCTATATTATTGAGTAATTTTTAAATGAAGAATTTTGTTAGATTAAATTATTTGTCAATATTGTATAAATATATAATAATAGTATAAGTAACTTACTTCCTATATTAAATAATTTTTTAAGAAGAAATTATTAATTTAAATATTATATAAATATTATGCCACACCAATCCAATATATTTGTTTAACATAACAAGATTGAGAGGAAAATGAGGAAGAGAGACAAATTTGTTGAAGAAAAGCAATTTGAAGTAACATTCAGTGAAGTTGATACTGAGGAATATAATTTAGGGGATACATCGAATAGTAGTGAAGGTAGCATAGTAGTAGGAGAAGGAGAGGACGGGAAGGAATTTAACAAAAAAAAAATGGCCAGAATTATTGTTAATTTTGGCCCAAATCAAGTGTTATAATTTATTAACTGAACACTTAAAAAATTATAGCCTAACTAGGAAAATTTCTTCTAAATTATATGTTGAAAAACCCTCAAAAATTGAAAAAGGGTGAGGATTATGTTACACAAAGTATTGGATTTGAACAGCCTTATATAAATATGTAATAATACTTACTAACTAAAAAGCATTTACAAATTAATTTTAAATAAAGAATTTACTTAGTTTAAATTATATGTAAATATCATACAAATATGTAATAATAGGTAACTTACGCTCTAAACGAAATTGCAAAATTATTTTCAGATAAAGAATTTATTTAGTTTAATATAAATACGTAATAATAGATGACTTACGCTCTAAAAGAAATTATAAGAAAATTTTTAAATAAAGAATTTAGTTAGTTTAAATTATATGTAAATATTATATAAATATAACAATAGAATTAAATAAATAACTTACTCCCTATATTATATTAAATAATTTTTTACATTATATATAAATATTATGTAAATGTGCAATAATAGTAGAATTAGATAAATGACTATAGCTTACCAACTAAAAGAAATTACAAAATAATTTTTTAAATTAATAATTTAGTTAGTTTAAATTATATGTATATAAACATGTAATAATAGATAACTTACAGTCTAAAAGAAATTACAAAATAATTTTTTAAGTAAAGTATTTAGTTAGTATAAATTGTATGAAATATCATATAAATATGTAATAGCAGAATTAAATAAATAACTTATAACTTACCAACTAAAGAAATTACAATATATTTTTTTAAATAAAGAATTAAGTTAGTTTAAATTATATGTAAAATTAAATAAATATGTAATTATAATAACTTACAGTCTAAAATAAATTACAAAATAATTTTTAAATAAAGTCTTTAGTTTGTATAATTATATGTAAGTATTCCATAAATATGTAATAATAGATAACTTACAGTCTAAAATAAATTACAAAAGAAATTTTTAAATAAAGAATTTAGTTATTAGTTTAAATCATATGTAAATATTATATAAATATGTAATAGTAGATAACTTACACTCTAAAAGAAATTGCAAAAGAATTTTAAATAAAGAATTTAGTTAGTTTAAATTACATGTAAATATTATACAAATATGTAATAATAGATCACTTACGCTCTAAAAAATCACAAGATAATTTTTAAATGAGGAATTCAGTTAAATTATATGCAAATATTATTTAAATATGTAATAATAGGATTAAATAAATATCTTATAACTTACTAACTAAAAGAAAACACCAAATAATTTCGTAAATGGAGTTTAGTTAACTTAAATTATATAAATAATAGAAATATAGATAACATATAACTTACACCCTGTAGTATTATTAATGATTAATTAATTAGATATGAGTATAATACCAAAATATTTGCTGTAAACTAAATATATTACTTACAATCTAGTTATTTAAGTAAAGAATACTAATTAGACGAATTATATAAAATATTAAACAAATAAAAAAAATTCTAAATATTGTGGCTTACCAGCTGCAATATAATTAATTATTTATAGTTAATTAACAAAGAATTGAGTTATTTTAATATCATGTAAAATAAAGGAAGTAAAGAACTAAATATTTAAATAGTAACTGATATCTTACAAACTATGGTATTATTAATCATTAAATGAATTATTTGTTATGGAATATAGCATAAATAAGTGATTTATTATCATTCGATTATAAGATAACCTATTAACTTACGAGCTATGTTATTTAATATAATAGTTAGTTTAAATTATATGTATAGTACAATGAGGCATAATAATGGATAGTATATTAAAAATTATAATTAAATAAAATTTTGATATTTCATTTATTATATTTACCTTTAGATTCCTTAGTACTACTTCCTTCAAATTCTTCAGTTCTACTTCCTTCATATTCAGTTCTACTTCCTTCAAATTCTTCAGTTCTACTTCCTTCATATTCTTCGATTCTACTTTCTTCATATTCTTCGATTCTACTTCCTTCAAATTCTTCAGTTCTACTTCCTTTAGATTCTTTGCAAACTAGCTTTACTATATTGCAATTTGTTTAAATTTTAGAATTCTAATCTGTGTTAAATGTTCATATTATATATATGATTTTTACCTTTACTAATACATTGGCCCATTACTATACTGTATATTTATCAAAATTCTTTTTTTTCCTTTTTTTTTATTATTAAATGCCTTTATTAGTATGGATATAAATGGTAATAATATTTATGCAAGGCGCATTATGTATAGCAAGCTGTGCTGGTCATAAGTTATGCCATTTTTGCAGCAGGTGTACATGTTTTTACGGCGGTCAAGCGCCACAAGTGGTCACCTGCTGCAAAATGACACACTTTGACCAGTACGGCTTGTCATAATTGTCATAATTATGTACAAAAATGTTGATCACAAGTACAAGCATTGCATGTATGAGCAGTATGACAGACAAAATTTTCGATCGGCAAGCCTCATTGTTGCGCAACAAAAATCGCAAAACAAAGAAAATTTCTTAATACACATAATATATAAACTTCTGCTAAAAGTTGTTAAGTAGACGTATCTTTGGCTACTTTGCAAGTTTACAAAGGTAATTTTGAATATTACTTTTTTGATTTTTTCGTTAAACTAACTTGGAAATGATCTACAAAGACGATATATCAGTCAGACCTCTATATAATCACCATGTTGATTACATCCAAGTGATGATTATACAGAGTATACCTCTACATAATCACTAGAATTATTAAATTATATAATGTGATTTCATAGTGGTTTAAAATTAAATTTATCCATAGATCTAGGTAATCTTAGATATTTTATTACTCATAAACTGAATAAATAAAAATAAAACATATCAGATATCCGCTGATCTACGGAATTGACCGGAATCACCCGTTAATTAATAATGTAAAATTTAAAAACTATTGCGGAAATGATTGGAGAACGATACCATCACGTGTGTAAAATATCAGCACAATAACGTATACGAAATTTCAAAAAATTTATGTATTTTAACGCCTTATTAATAAATCAAGCGAAATTATGCTCAACTATAAACTCTAATTTTAGTATAATCTGTGATAGTATTTTTACAAAAATAGATTTAAAATTAGCTAAATTATTTATTTTTGTGCTTTAAGAAAAATGTTATTTTTGTAATTTATGTTTAATATAAGGTGAAATTATCACACATATATATATTTGCGCCACTAATAATTTTGGCGCAGCCAATCAGGTGGTGTGATTTCTGTCACGTGACTGTCGATCATTACTTTTTTTTCTCACACACATATATTTGCGCAATCTCTGTCACTAAATAATTTGAGACATGTGAACGTGGGTTCGAAACCAAAGGTTTTCAAACCTTTTTTTTTTTAAGCTTTTTTTTCGGATTTTATTTTGTTTTTATTTCTCAACATGACAAAACTTTTTTTTTCAGATAAATTTACACATAACATATGTTAAGCCATAACATATACGTGACCAGTGCTACTATGTCACCAAACTGATATTACAGCTTACCACGCAAAATAATTTTTTTTTGTTTACTTTTTAAGAATGGCTTGAAATCGCAAGGTAGGTTTCTTTAATTTGTTTTTTTTTTTTTTTGGTTTAAGAATATTCAATAACATTATGCTTTTCTTTCTTTTTTTTTAGGAACAGCTTCAGACTTCTTTAGGCTTTTACCTTGGAATTTAAAATTCGTGGGTAGGTTTCTTTATTTAATTTGCTTTTGGCTTCTTTTGATTTAGGAATCTCAATAATGAACTCTCTCTTTCTTTTTTTTTAGGAATGGCACTCTGAACTTGGGAATTTCAAGGTGGGAGTTTTGTTTTAGCCATTTATTATTTTTCTTTGTTTTAGGAACGTCATTAACGTTCACTCTCTTCCCTTTTTTTAGGAACAGCTTTGGACTTCAACCTAGACTTGGGAATTTTAAGGTGGGCGTCTTGCTTTGGGAGATTTGATAGTTTTTTTACTTGGAAACGTCACTAATGTTTCCTCTCTTTTTTTAGGAATGCCTTTAGATTTTGAGATCTAATTACCCTTTGGTTCTTGATCTTCGTGTTTTATATCTTTGGGATGTAATTACCCTTAATATTATTCCTGATTTTCGCGTTTTTAAATCTTTGGTATGTACCCTTTATATTATCCTGATTTTCGCATTTTTTATTTATCGGATGTTATTTTACCGATATTATTCTTAATCTTTGATATTCTTTATCTTTGGGATGTAATTACCCTTGATATTATTCCTGATTTTCGCATTTTTTATTTATTGGATGTTATTTCGCCGATATTATTCTTGATCTTCGTGTTCTATATCTTTGGGATGTAATTACCCTTGATATTATTCCTAATTTTCACATTTTTTATTCGTCCCTCCCTGCCTTGAGCAATGGCCCTGTAATATTTATAATATAATGTCACCTAAAAATCACATGATGCTATTCATTTCCTATGCATCGGTTCTGATCTACCATTTCACTTTTTTTTAATTTTTTAAATATGCCGATCATGTTAAGCCATCCGCAGAAATCATATAAATGTTATCGAAATAATTTCTTTGTAAAATTTTTAACAATGACTTTTACTTTTTTTAGAATGTAATTATAATTATTGATAAACATTATTTAATTTTTTGGATAATAACAATTATTTTAATTGGTTTTTTTTTGTGTAAAGTGATATAATTAAAAATAATTATAATAAAATTTTCATATTTTTTTAAAAAAAATCAAATAAAAGAATTTTTTTTACAGAATATTACAATTTTTTTTTAAATAATAAATTACAACTAAATCAAATTTTTTAAAATGACATATAAACATTAGAAAAAAAATAATAAATTACAACTAAATTAAATTTTTTAGAATAACATAAAATATTAGAAAAAAAAGAATAAATTACAATTAAATTAAATTTTTTAAATGATACATAAAACATTAGAACTAAATTAAATTTTTTATAATGATATATAAACATTAGAAGAGATTGGATCTAAATATACTGCACCTGAAAATTAAATATCAGCTAACAAAAAAAAGAGACTAAACAAGCAATAAGAAGATTTAACAATAGACAGAAATCTTCTCAATTACTTCAGGTTCTACAGTAAAAAAACAAAAGTCAAAAGAATTATTAACAGTTGAACAAAAAAAGGATATTAAAGAACAACATAGAGTTAATGAACAAAATAGATATAGTACATGACAAGAACAATTAAGAGAACTATCTTTAATATATTAAATTAAAAGAATTTTTAAAAATAAAGTAATTTATCTTATAATTTATGTATAAAAAATATTATTGAATTACTTTTAGTATAATTTATTATGCAAAATATTATCTGAACTGCAAACCAGTTCAGATGATATTTTGCATAATAAATTATACCAATAAAAATTAATTTCACTAATTATATTAGTGGAAGATATAGTTAGAATAGGATTAAGGTTAAGTTTAAAGTTAGGTTTAGAGTTAGTGTTAAGGTTAGAATTAGTATTAGCATTAGTATTAGGGTTAGTATTAGAGTTAGGGTTAGGGTTAGGGTTAGGGTTAGGGTTAGGGTTAGGGGTAGATTAGGGTAGGAATTAGAATTAGAATTAGAGTTACGGTTAATGTTATATTAAGGTAAGGAATTAGAGTTAGATAGGGTAAAGGATTAAGGTTAAATTAAAATAAGTGAATCAAAGTTCTAAAATATATAAAAAAATTGATTTTCAAAAAATGTAAAATATTATTATCACCAAACACACACCCGGGGCAACGCCCGGGCCTATGGGCTAGTATCAAAATAAAGCTTTAACTAAGATGATTCTAATGATACTAAAATAAAATCTTAATGATTAAAGTTAGGTGAATTTTGTTATTCAAAATCTGAAAGAGTGGAAATACTTTTTTGTGAATTTTTTAAAGTCAATTATAAAATTTATTATTGTTACTTAAATTTCTCTACTAAATATGATATAAACAAAAAAGAAATAAAATCATACCAAGTTTTGCTAAAGTTCTAAACACAACTTCTCATAACTTCACTGCACGTTAAAGACGGTATGAAAACAAAACAAAAAATAGTCTCTAACTATATTTAATATGCAAATAGTGTGAGATTGTCACCTGTACCAGAAACCCATTGGAATCTTAAAAACCCATTAGAATTCGCGTTGTTTATTTGTATTTATGGAACATATTTTTTATTTTCAAGTATAAAATTTTATTTTTTTTAATCGGTCGCCATAAGATGATCATGTAACACAATTGGGATAGGGTGACAAATGTCACATTTTTTGTTTTATTATAAATCCTTAATTTTGACCGATTCTGTAGATCGGCCCATAAAAAGGAAAAAGCTCAAGTTGGGGTCCGAGTCTTCGGACTCCGGGAAAATTTTATAGTATGATGGTTACGCAATAAAATCATTTTAATGTATCAAATAAATAAAAAGAATAAACCTTTTTCTAATAAATTATATTTTTATACCACCAATTTTATTATTTTATTATTTCAAATTATAAATTAGTTTTACAAGATATAATTTCAAAAATTATAAGCTAGAAATATTGAGTTACTGGAACTTACTTTTTAGCTTGCGATTCAAGTTGTCGCATAATTTTAAGATGTCTTTTTAAAGATACACGTACCTTCCATATTAAATTCGTGTTTTTTGTTCAAAAAAATTTACCCAAGTTTGCATAGATTTATATAAATGCATCACCCAAAGACATTTGAGTTTGCTTTTCTTCAGAATCATGTCCATCTTGAACCAATTTTATAATATCGTAAATTTTTCAGTTGGAATTTCTTCTAATTCACAAATGTATTTATTTAATGTATCTGCTAATAAAGCGGCTATTACATCTAGTTTCTCTGATTATATTTTTATTTCATAGTCAGATTTTTTAAAAGCTGTTCTATTTTTTCATCCGGTGTAATAAATTCATCCTCTTTTATTTGAGAAAGGTGCAATTATTGGACATATTTTCGTGCAAAACCTCTTTATATGAAACAAAGTAAATTACTAGAAGCAATATTGCTGGAAGAACTTCCGTTCTATAAATTATATAAATAAGTAAAATAATTGAATTAAAAATATTTTAGTTGATGGTTGTGCTACTCGTAATTATTGTATACCTGACTTGAACTTCCAACCATAATTTTTATCAATTTTTTTTTTTGTTGCAAGAGAAATAAGACTGAAATATAAAATCTCTGCCAGTTTTTATGCTACAAGTTTGATTAGAAAATTGCCAATCAACAATGCATGTAACTAATTCCTAGTTAAGATCACGTTACAATTATTACATTGTAATGTGCCTCAGTTGATAACTTCATAACAAATTATCCCAAACGAGTAAACGTCGGATTTTCTGTATAATTTTTCCCGTAGAACTTCAGGAGCCACGTATGGTAAAACCCCAGTTATAATATTATTACCGTCACAAAATGGAACCCAAAAAATCCCTAAGCTAACTTAAAGACTCCGGCATATTCCAAAAGTCTGAAGAAAAAAAGTAAAAGGCCTACAAACCAAAGAAATAAAATCCATCCTAATACTAGTCTAAGATCTTCGCTGCGAAGTCCATTTTGTAGAATCTGTATTATAAGTCACTTGACTGAAATTTTTATTACCAAAAGTCACTTGCCGTTTTGTTGAAATCCATAATACTGAAGGAATATTTTACCGAAATACCATTTTACCAAAGAATTAATTTTTTTAATAAAATAAATATGTTGTGTGATATATAATATACATATTATTCAAATGGATTTTGAAGTGTGAATCTAATTTCGTTCTTTAAGAGAACTATATTTGATATAACGAAGATTTATATAACATGAGATTGTTGCACTACTCATTGCAAAGGGCAAAATATTTACTTGTCTACTAAGGTTTTTATTCGAAACATTATCTATTTACTAGTAACGGAGACTGGTAGAAGGTCTGAAGCGTTATGGTTCTAGTTTTTTCTGAAGAGAAATTTCAATTTGTTTTAGTAGCATTACATTTTAATAATTTCATATTAAATTAACTATTATGTTTATTGTTTGATAAATAATATAAATAGTATATTTTAAATAATCATAAAATCGAAATGGAATTAAATAGTAATTTTAAATTGTTTATAATTAAATAAAATTGTATTAAAAAATCATTGAAATTAATCATCTTTCTTCTCTTGCATTTTTTAAGAGATTATCGAGATTGATTATATATTTATTTATTAATAATTAGCTTTATTTTATAAGAAACATATCTTAAAAACAAAGATTAAATTTACTAAATTCATCTTAAGTTTTTAACAAAGTTTAAGCTTAAGCTAATACTTCTGATCACGTGTGTGAAAATCACATGGAAGAAAACGTAGTATGCCAAAATCAATTCGGAGATTGATCTTGATCAGCCGTTAAGCGGCAAAAAATGGTAAAGTCAAAAAAACTGAGGGAGGAATAATTGCCTGTCGACACGAGAAAGAATCTGAAGGACTGGCATATAATTCTGGTTCGAGCGATGATTAGTCAGAAACATACGAACAATTCGACGAAAAAGGAGCCAGGATATGTTAATTTTATTTTTCTGATTTAGTTATTTCAAATTAGCTCTAGCTTCGGATATTTCACGATTAATGTGATGGATATAATGTATCTTGATATTTAATTAGATTTTTTATAAATGTTATGTTGAAATTAAAATTGGTAATCAAATCTTAAATTACAGCCGACGTGCGTCAGATGACAGCTGGCCAAGTAATGCTGGCCAACCCACTTAATGCATTATAATATTGGGCAAGCTAATTTGTCACGTGATTTGGAGATATCGGATTTGAGTATCATTAAAAAAAAAAATTAAGGAAAAAAAATTTTTTTTTTAAAGGGCAGTTGGACTTTTTTAATGTCCAATTGGAATTGGACAATATCGGACCGATAATGTAGGCCGGCAAATCGGCATCTGACGCACAACATATACAAATAATTTGCTCAAATCAGTATATGGAAAAGAACAGTTTACCTATATACACAAAAGTAAAATTTTCTTTAATTCAGTATACAGTAGATTGCTTGTTAGCATTGAGTCTGGACGTGTCTACTCTCGAAATTCAAAACCATCCCGCCAGAATATTTCCTTCTAGCAAATGAAAATGAACAACTGCGGCGGCGCTCGATGAAAATTTTCGGTCAAACAATAACTGATATCAAAAACCTATATTTATTATAAGAAAAATTATTATTACATGATATTTTGAGAAATATCTACTACCAAAATTGCCTAAATAAAATAAATAAAATCTAAGAAGTGCATCACAAAAGAATCATTCGTCCTAACGTGCAGTGAGTGAATAAGTGCCATACCTAGTTCTTTAAATTATTAATATTAAACTGTTATCTACGATCAATTCAAGATGTCCTTATAAAGTCTAATCCAGTGTGACTGTTTACGCTGTAACGGTAATTGAGGAATTTTCTTGACCGAAGCCGCAATATTATTCTTTTGAGCAGATTATACATTCATTTCCTGCAAATAATACAGTGACACTTCTCTAAGTACACCCCCTCCCTTGAGACAATAGTAAAAAAATAGTAGAATGTCCACTTAGAGAGAGTGTGAATTTAGAGAGTAAAATATTAAGAGCTCTTATAAGTTGGGATCAGGCCCACCGTGCACTTACAGAGAATTTATATAGTGCGTACACTTATAGAGAGGGTGCACTTATAGAAGTGTCACTGTAATAGAACGCAAGTAATAATAGAACTCAGGTGAGAATTTAATTTGAGCGTAATGGAAACTCCTATTGTAATGTTGTAATTATTTATCCATTATACCTTGTCTGTTGTCTCCTTTGAATACATCTCTTTGATAGTTATATTAATGATGTAGATTTATCGTTCAGCCTAATAAGATCATGTAGACCGATATTTTTTTTAAGCATGATTATATTATAAATGATATTCAAAATTTCAGTTTTGACATAATTGACATAACTATTTTACGTCGCCATCATAATATAGTCAAGCGATGTAAGGTTTTGGTTTGCATAACAGTTTTCTGTAGGAATTTTTTAGGATTATAATGGAGTATATTAAAAAAAAGAAAGAAAATGTAAATTAAAATGAAAATTTATAAAAAAGTTCATATAAGACTTATAAGCATGACCAAAAAGCGCCAGAGTCGGTCACAGGGCCTTTCATTGATTGGTGAAAATAGCCACTACGTGACCCAGTTATTGAGTCCTGTGACCGATATATTCTCACGCATCGAAAATTCTCTAAGCGCAATATATTCTATACTTCTAAATACAAAAAAAAAAAAGAATTTACGTTTATGGACATACAGAAGTGAAATTTTGCATGTATAAATCATTTGACTCGAAATATATATAGGCGTAACCCGGTAAAAAAAAAAAAAAAAAGACCCTAACGATTTTAACGATATAAGAATGCATTTCATGTCGCAAAAGCATGTTCGTGCAATTTCACTTGTTCATTAAACAATGAAAATAAATAATGGCTAAATTGAATTCTGAAACGTTCATATGCTTTTATGAAACTATTAATCAAAATAAATATGATAATTACTGCGCCATCACGCGATTTAATCAATGAAAAAAATAAAAAGAATTTTCGATACAGAAATGTCTAGAAAAAAATTTGTTTAAATTTGTATTTTAATTCACCCAAAATCAATTTAGAATAAAATTTGATGTATTACAAAATTCTTTATATGGTTATGATAAACTCTTGGCCAAGTATCACAGAATTTATACTTTACGCTTGGCTTATCTTGGCTATTTTCTTTCATAATAATTAATAAATAGTATTCAAATAATGAAAAAAAAAAATAACTTGGCGGTAACATAAAAAAATACAATTATATAAAAGAGAACAGGAAATATTTCAAAAAAAATAGTGAGCCCTTTTTTTTTAAAAAAAAAAAATAAAAAAAAAAAAAAACCATTTTTTTTAAAAAAAAAAAAAAAAAAAAAAAAAAAATACATATACATATATATATAAATAAAATATAAACCAACATTATCAATATTTACAAAAAATATTTTTTTACGTTGACTCGTTTATTTCATTTTATTCCGTTTTATTTATTTTTAAGAAGAAATGGGTTCAACATCCCCTAAAAATATGAAATCTTCTACTAAGCAATCATTATATACGGATGGAAATTTTCCATCATATAATCAACAACAAACGAATCAAATAATGCCTAATTATGGCAATAGAGTTGTAAAAAATGAAGGTACGATAAGATAATAACCTTATTTAAAAAAATTAATATATTTTTTTTAAAGGGTATTCATTTTAATATACATGCTGCTAACATGAATAAAATATAATTGTTTTAGGAAGCAAATTACGACGTGATCGAAAACGGTGTTTATTTTGTTGCACGCCAAAAGTGCTAATGTTTATTTCTATAATTTATCTTGTAGTGGGAATTATTCACGCGGTAAAAATTCAAAAAATAATAAAAATAATAATAATATTAATTTTAACAATAAATTAACGCAACTTTTTTTTTTTTAGACTTCTCAATTATTGACATTTTTTGGATGTCGTGACCTTTATGTAAACATGGATTCAATAACTCCTTCAACATTATCTTATGATCAAAGTACAATTCCAACATTGAATGTTAAAACATCTAATTATTTTAACGTAAGTAAATTAACTTTATAAAAATAATGTAAATAGTAAAATAACGAAAATTTACTTTAAAAAAAAAGAAACATGATGAACTTTGGATTTCCCAAACAAATGATACTTCAGTCACCAATACAACTATTCAAATTCGTATTGCAACAAGGAATACTAATAGTGAATATGAAACAATAATTACGCCTTTCGCCTATAATATAAATATCGTAAGTATAATAATATATCTTATATAAATATTATTTATTAACAGTTAATTAATTATTAATTACTATTATTATTATAATTAGCCAAAAGGTAATGCTATTGACCGTTTCTTGGGACTATGGACAACAAAATGTGTTGTGAGCAGGGTTGAAGTAATTTTACCACAACAAGTTGCAACCACAACATTAACACCCGTAAACATAAATTCAAATAGATTTGATGTTAAATTCAAACAAAACTCCGTTCAATACCCTTACCCAATAAATTTAAAGACCACGAGTTCTGATATTTTTATCGAAAATATTTTATCTACAAATACATCAATCCAATCTACTAGTGGGGATATAAAAGGTTCAGTCTCGTCATTACGGGATGAAATAAAAATAGGATCAACAAGCGGTGATATTAACGTTAAAGTTAATGCAACTACCATATTAGGATTAAGCCCAAAAGTTGGATTAAAAAGTACTAGTGGGGATATTGATTTGGAGTTAAATGTTTCAAATCCTGTTGTTAGACCCATTGTTGATGTTTCAGCCACAAGCGGAGATATTAATACGGTTATAAATCTTGCTGATGGAATTACTGATAGTCAAATTACAATTAAAGCAACTAGCGGTGATATTGATTTAAAATTGGTAAAGTCTTTTATAATTTTTTTTTTAAAAAAAAAAAAAATAATTAAAAAAAAATTCATTTATTTTATTTGTTTTTGAAAAAAAAAAATTATTTATTTACCATAATTATTTTATTTATGTAGCATGATACATTCGAAGGACAATATCAAATTACGACCACTTCTGGTGATGTTAATGTTGGAATTGGAAATGATAAGAATCATAACCGACAAGGTAGAATTGGTTCAATAAACTCGCAAGGTTTCCTCAACATTGGAGCTACGAGCGGCGATGTTAACGTTGAATTTAGTTAATTGTTATATAATATATTGACATTAATATTAGTTCTATAATATGTACAATTTTTTATGTACTATTAGTGAATTTTTTTTTTTATTTTTACTATTATTATTATAAATATGTATATGATAAATAAGAATACGGATTTGGTTTATAGTAAATAAAATAAACAATGATATTATTATAAAGATGCAATCAAAAGAACGCGGGAACACACACGTTGTTGTTATTTATTACAAATAATTTGTGGATAATGTCACAGCAAGCAATACCATAAAAACGCATTCCGTTATGACATCATCCCGACATACATAAGAGAGATCGCCAAAAAAAAAATTATTATTTTTTTTTTTTTTCCCAAAATTGAAGATTACAATTTACCATCACCATCAAAAAGGAACGAATTAAATTCAAGTTGAAGATATGCATCCTTGATTTGTAGAATTGGCTTTTAACTTTATATTATTGTTGTTAACTTTTTTTATATTTTTTTTAGAAGACATTCAAGAAACAAAATATTCTTAAATTATTTAAATTTTATCCGTTTTTTTTTATACAAATTTTTAACACGAATAATGTTTAATGACAACAAATAAAATTAAGAGTAAAAAACTAATATTTAAAAAAAATTTGGCTTTTATAGTATGTATTTAAGCCCAGGTTCCCCTGACTAATGTTTTCAGTCGTTTGTGTAATCGTCGGATTTTCCTACGTTTTTGTTTGTTTTGATAAAAAAAAAAAGATCAATCGCCAAATGAATTACCATTGTTAGTGAATTTCAGAAACTGCGAATGATAAAAAAAGATATATAATAGATTATTAAGAAAACAAATGATCAAATGAATTATTTCCATTTTTATTTTAATCATTAAAGTTTTAATTTTGTATTAAAAATTTTTTTTTTTTTTTTGGTTTTATTGTCTTTATTATTATTAAATCTTACATTTACCTTGTGATTAAGAAACAAATCTTATAACTCCTTATCAATTTCATTCTCTTCAATGAGAGTAGAACTTAGTTTTTCAAACTCGAAACAATTTGCAAAATAATTCTATTAATGGTTAAGTTACATGTGCAATAGTTGATCTCTTGCATATTTGTTATTACTTGAATTAAATGTTCTGTAACGTTTTAAGAGTGATTCCGGTTAAAATAAATTACTTTAGTAGTATAGATTTTCCACAAATATTATTTAAATAAGTTAAATAAAATTAAATTTTGTACAATGGGAAAAAGAACAAAAAAAAAAAAAAAAAAAAAAAATTTTAAAAAAATTTTTCAAA
>JADRCO010001652.1:0-17816 GCA_021464525.1 Rhizophagus sp. LPA8_4_AMF | reverse complement strand
TACAATTAAATTAATTAATATCTGATATTATATTTGAATTTAAATTATAAATTTATTAGCATTAATTATTGCATAAAATAAATAATATATTTCTTATATTTTTCAGCTATCTGATATATGTAGAATTATACCGAATATGTGTTCAATAATATCAGTTTGACCAGTAAATTATAACTATTGGATATACTTTAGACACATATAGAACACTTATCAGGCACTATCTGATGAGTGTATAATATCTATCTGATATTTTACTATAATATATCAGATACTAGATACATCTATAGTATATGACCGATATTTGATTACCCGATATGTATAAGATGTGTATATGATGTTTATAATATATTTCCCCAATTTTCTACATTTCTGCTATACTTATTGGATACCCGATATGTGTAGTATTGCTAAATATCATACATATATATCACATACATAGTACACATATCGGGTACCCAATATGTGTCTGATAGCATTGATTTTGACCAGTGCTCTTAAATTTGGATGTGATGAACTTGGAGTTCTTTTATTTTCTTATTTTCATTTATAGATTTTCTTTTATTTTTCTTTTTTTCTTTTTTTCTTTTATTTTGTTTTCTTTTAAAATTTTATATCATAAAAATTTCTTGGGTGGATTCTTTATATTCATATATTAGATTATGCTAGGAAGTGTAGAGCTCTTGGTATTATAATTTAAGTGGAGTCCAATCTGCAATAATCATCTTATTTAACATATATGAATTTATTGGATTTGCCGTATATGACAGTGAAAGAATTAACCACTTTAACACTCGACTGGTTGAAGGATTCTTTGCTTCTAGATTCGTTAGCTATAAATATATCAGAACAGAAAATTCCTACTTTTCCGGTCTTATATAGGTGACAAGGTGGTTTTGTGAACTAGCAGTATACTTTTTCCTTTTTGGAAGATTAGCAGGAGGTTATAAAAATCACATCATAACAGATCTTTAAATATCATATTCCTTTGACTATAGAGCAGTTTGCTAAGATGAGGTATTATTGACACACTTCTACCTATATAGGAGCAAGTTCTACCGACATGCATATAGGAGATTCAATAGAATGATGGGTGATGTTGAATTTATTAATATTAGATAGCTTTAAACTACATGTATTTTAAATATTAACTCTAATAAAATTTAATACTATACGCTACAGAAAAAAAAAATAATATGACAATTATTAAATATATTGTTTAAATAAATTACTCAATAAACTCCTAAAAATTTTTGGTTTTTTTAAATTAAATAATTATTTGGACTATTTAATGTTTAATTTATCATTAAATTTATAATAAAACATAGAAAATTTCTTAATTTACACTGGGTGTTCATATACGTATCATATGATTTCATTAAAAATTTATATATAAAAATTTTTAATAAATATAATTTTAAAAGGAAAATACAGTATGTGTATTTTTATCTACTCTGCAAGTTTACTTAGAGCGTTAAAGTTAATTTTAAATATCAATTTTGACTTATTTAACAAATTCTGTTTTAACTGTTTTTCGTTAAAACTTAATTCTACCCAATATTAAATGATTTGCATAGAAAATTTACTTTTTTAGAAATCCATGTTTGAACACCCTGTATACAAATAGAAATCGTCTAAAACATATTGTTAATTTTTATAAAATACTAAATTTATTAAAAGCACAAAAAATGGCAAAAGTAATTAACATACCATTTTTTTTTAATAAAATGTGATGTACATGATGAATTAACCAATCAATTCATACCAAATTTTATATTTTGATAGATTATAGTATAATAAATGATTTACATTTTGAATTTTATTTTGATTAGTTTTAATTTAATAACAATATATATGATTAATGATCAATAATAGTTTAGTGTATTTTTTTTGCTACTACTGTAAGTATAAAATTTTCATAATATATGTAATTTATTGTTATATATAAGTTTACTTATGGAATAAAAAGTAATTTCATTAGTAAAAAAAAAGTTTACTATGAAAAACCTTTATTATATAATTCAAGTAACATATATTAGGTTTTAAGTATTAATCTATATTTAATGCACATCAGCTGTATCTGATATAAATCATTATCTGACATATAACATATATAAAAATAAACAAATAGTTTAATATTGCCAGTTTATTTAGAATTAATTGTACATAATAATAATATTTTATATGATACTAATATAGAATAATTCTGATTAATGTATAATATATAAAATTTTATTTTTTTAGTTTTTTATTATATGAGTTATTAATAATACTTATTTAAATTTTTTTGCCAAAAATTTCAATTTTATCATCAACTAGTAATTTAGATTTTGTTATTGACTAAATTATATAATAATAATTTTTAATTTTAATTTTAAAGGAAAATTTATTTTCATTTGGTTATCCTAAGATGAAATCAGTATTACATACTCTTACCACCAATTGGTTGATCAGGCTTTACAATTATATCATATCAGTGAATTAGTTATTCAGTTCTTTACAGAAACTTAAAATTTACAAGCAATGGCATTTTGATATTATTTTGATATTATTTTAATATTAAATTAAATAACATTAAAATAATATCAAATTGATATTGAAATTACATTAAAATGATATCAATATAATATTAAATTAACATAGTTAAGTTTAACTTAAATATGTTATTGTAATATCATTTTAATATTATTTTGATGTAATTTTGATATTATTTCAATATCATTTTGATATTATTTCAATTTTAATATTGAAATGACATTGAAATGATATCAAAATGATATTAAAATAGTATCAAAACAATATAGTTAAGTTAAATTTAACTATGTCGATTCTATATTGATTGAAAACTTTAAATTTCTGTAAAGTTTGTTTACATATCAGGGTGTTTTTTCTTTTTTTTAAGTTTTTCAGTTTTATTTTGTATTAAAGCCTTTCATTTGCAGAGTACTAGCTAGACATGAAACTGGATTTTAAAGTAAAAAATAGGGAGGAAAAGGTCTATAATTTTTATTTTAATTTAAGAAATATTTAACATTTTTTTTTAAATGTTTCTTTAATTGTTTCTTTTGTAAAATATCTAACTTAAACATGAAATTGGACTTTAAATTAAGAAATGAGAGAAAGGTTTGTATTATTTATTTTTATTTTAATTTAAGAAATATTTTAATATTTCTTTTAATTGTTTCTTTTATAAAATGCCAGCTTGAATATAAAACCACTCACAAAACTGAACTTTAAGGTAATATAAAATGGGCAGGAAGTATGTTATTTTTTTTTATTTTAATTTAAGAAACATTTTAATATTTTTTTAATTATTTTTTTGTAAAGTATTAGTTTAAACATAAAACTGGACTTTAAGATAATAAATAGTAAAAAGACATGTATTATTTTTTTTTATTTTAATTTAAGAAATGTTTTAACATTTTTTTAATTATTTTCTTTGTATAATGCCAGCAAAACTTCAAACAATACTAAGATAACTCAGATCTTATATAACAAATATTTTAAAATGAAATATCTAGGTCAATATTGTACTTATAGAGATGATACAGATATCAAAATGTTCATTTCAATAAAACAAATCTAATAAGTCTAAGATCATTAAAATCTAATTATTAGTTCTTGAAATAACAAAATTTGAAGTGTACATTTGAAACCAAAATTTATTATAAGGTTTATATAACATTAGATCTGAGTTTTTTTAGTATTATTCAGAGTCCTGTACTAGCTTAGATATAAAACTGAATTTTAAGGTAAGAAATGAAGAGTGATACATGTTATATTTTTTATTTAATTTAAAAAATATTTTAACATTTCTTTTAATTATTTTTTTTGTAAGATGCCAGTTTGGATATGAAACCAGACTTATAATTTTTTATTATTATTGTTATAGTTTCTTATTTTTTACATCTTTATTATTGCTAGTTATGTTAAAAATAAATAATTATTTTATTCTTCTATTTTAATAAATATTTAATGAATATATTTTTATAAAAAAAATGAATGGTTATGTAAATTTTTTTTAACTGTTAAAAAAAATTAGTCAATCAAAAAAATGCTTATCATATGATAAGGATAAGTAAATATAATTTTATTAAATTTTAGAAAATATTATATTTTAATAAAAATTTATAGTAACTTTCTAAAAAAATGTACCAATCTTTAATTTTAATTGCTCTTATTAAATCCAATTAAAATAAAATTTAAAACTTAAATAATATATGATATAACTTACTATAAAACATAAATTTAATGTAAATTTACTAATTAATTTTTTAATTATATAACATTAAATCAAAAAAACTTGGTACTTTTTTTTTGTTACTTTTTAAAATTTTTAAAAAATTAAACTTTTCACAAAATTTATATTATATTTTTATAACAAAAAATGTAAAATTAATTATTAAATAGCTTAAATTATTAATTAAAATTAAAAAAATTCAATACTTTTTAGTATAAATTAATCAATTTGTTTAATTACTTTGATAAAATATAATTAAAAATTACTATAAAATATATAGATTTTACAATTTTTAGTATAAGTTTTTTTAAACACCATTAAAGTTTCTTATGAGCCAGCTTACGAATCAAAAGTACTTTAAAAATATATTGACTTATAAATTAGTTTGCAAGCTAATATATTTTTAAAGTACTTTAGCTTACAAGCTAGGTTGTGAGAAGCTTTAAACACTATTAGATAAAGAGTTTTACAATAAAATAATGGTAAAATTTAAATTCTTCTAGTTAAAAGAATTTACAAAAAAATTAATTAAAAGTAATAGACAGTAAAAAAATTTTATTTTCAAAAATTTATGAAAAATTACCATAATAACTTTAATAAGTAAATAATTTTAAACCATATTTTACATTATAAACTTTTTACAATTTTTACATATACAGTCAGACCCCTATATAGTTACATCCCATATAGTCATATCATATAAAATTCCTCTATATAATCACGCCTTTGGAAAAAACCAACTTATATAATTATTATATAAATAAACCTTAATATAATCACAACATAGTCACAACTTCTATATTGTCACCAATTTTTGTAGATCTGATTAGATGACTATATAGAGGGCTAATTGTATAATCATATTTATTTTTATGTAAAAGTACTGGATTAATACCCTTACCAATAAGCACATCTCATTATAATTACATCATTAGGTAGTTTCAAGAAGTGTGATTATAGAAAGATTGACTATATATGTATTTTTATGTTTTTTTTCCAAAATTAACAATCAGAAATTTTTAAACTTTTTTCATTAATACAGCTGTGTAAAGGTTAAAAGCATGAAAATTTAATATTTCATTTTTTAAAATCTATATTATTACATATTAAAATTTCAAGTATTATTATTATATATAATTTTAATTAATTGATATAAATAGAGGGACTATTTCTTTTATTTAATTAGTATAACAATTATTAAATTTCTCTTTTTAATTAATATAGTTGTATGAATGTTAAAAGTGTAAATTTTAAATATATGTTTTATAATATTTATATTATCATATATTAATATTTCAAGTATCATTATTATGTACAATTTTAAGCAATTAACAAAAATAGGAGTCCCACTACTTTTATCCAAGTATGTATTTGTTTTGAATACTTGGATATGTTTATTACTCTTTTTTATTAACTGAAAAGAAAATTATATGTAATTGCATATTTATAATTATACAGTATAATTATTGATAATTTTGCCATATTTTTTCAGTAAATTTTAATATCAGAAATTAACCAGAAATGTGATGGCTAAATTGATAATATTTTACTATATATATTAATTTTTTACTAAGATAAAATAAGCATAACTTTTTATAAATTAATCCAATTTGGAAAATTAAATATACTTTTATAACTTGAAGGTATTTAAAATAATATTTCTTTTTTTAAATTTTGTGCAACTAGGATACTTGAACTGTACATTTTATACTTTGAATATATAATAAAATAAAAAATTTTAACCAATAAATTTTTTGGCAGGATATAGTTGGCTTTTCTAGTTTAACTAATTAATGTTAAATTTTCGGTTTAGTCATTTTATAATAATTTTAAAATAATATCACTAGCTTATATAATAAAACCAATCTATTCCAACGTTAATATAACAAAATTTACCTTTAACATTATCACTTAACATTGATGAAATTAAAAATAATTTCTCAACTTGTTCGATTATTTACTATTATGAAGTATTTGTTTACGATTTGAATAAATTTAGTTTAACTCTTAACAATTAGTACAATTAGTACAATTAGTGAATTATAATTATTTCATATACCACACTGTTTAGGATAATACTCATGAAATTTAGATGGAATATTTTTACTTGTAAATTGTAATGGCACAACAAAGTAAAACCTCGATTTATTATTATACTAAAAATATTACAATCAATCTAATTGAAATTTTTATGAACGTTTGAACGGTGAAATAAATTTTATTGATTGTAATAGTTAAATAAGTTTAATGTTCATATAAATCCGCGGGTTCATAATTTTGATTAATAATGTTAAAAAGAAAAAGATATTCTCTTCTGATTAACATAAAAATAATTAATTAAAAAAATTCTAATTTTTATATTATTAAGATATTAAAGGTTGGTTATAATTGAAAAAAAAATTAAAACATCACTATATATGAAAATTCAGAACTACAATGGAGTAAAAAGCTTTAAAATTGTAACATTGCAGCAGCAACACTCAAAAGACTCAATACAACATTAAATCCTGAGAAAACTGAAGATGCAGAGCCCGTTGATATTGCAGCTGGTGTTGTTGTTGATGATGCGTCTCCTCTGTAAGAAAAGAATAGAAAAATATATCATTAAATACATTATTTAAATTAAAATGAAAATTAATTTATATGTAAATACCCTGCAGGTGAGGAAGGTGAGGAAGGTGTTGAAGGTGTGCTACCAGTTGCTGAAGGAGCGGGAGCTGGTCCTTTAGCGGGAGGAGCGGGAGCACCGGGGGCGGGAGCTGGAGCTGGAACTCCTTTAGCAGGAGGAGCGGGAGCTGCTTTACCATCACCACCAGGGGCGGGAGCGGGAGCTGCTCCACCAGCGGGTGCTTTAACAACAACTTCACCACTTTGTTTGAGACCGGAACCATCATTAAGTCCAAGAACATAAGTACCTGGAGGTACCTTAACCTCCCACATATAAGATTTGGGTGCAAGTGGTACTGCTGGATCAATTGGTAAGGTATTTTTGGTGGTCGAATCTTGAGCAGATAAGTCTCCAGCAGCGGTACCTGCATCAACACCAGGAAGAAGTGTCCATGTAACTGGTACTTTTGCACCTTGAGTGACAGGTCCAATGGGTGTATTAAGTGTATCAACAAACTCTATAATTAATAGAAAATTTATTAAATGAATTAGAGAAAACGTTTACGGTGTAAATAATCTGATAAGTATTGTCGACAAAAGTTTAAGCAGTCGGACAATTTTTAAAGAAAATTTATACTTACGGGCTGACACATATGAAACGATGGAAAGAATAATTGTTGCTAATATTAAAAGACGAGTCATTTTTGTTGTATTATTTATTTTATGGTATTAATGATATGATAATATGTGCCTTTTATTAAAAAAAAGAAAGAAAAAAAAAGAGGAAATTAGTGTAAATATAAAATAAAATTAGAGGATTCAATGATTAAAAGAGGAGGAAAAATAAAATACGATAGTCGGTATTAAACATTTATTTATATAATCACAAAAAATTGTTGATTGTTGTTTTAATTCATTTGGTGTTATATTTAAATTTAACATTACATCGTTGTGTATTTTATTTTTCGGCTGATTATTTATTATATTAGTTACCTTTTTTATACTGTGCAATTCTTAGATAAGTCGTGAAAATAAAAATTAGTAATTATAATTGTGTAAATAGAAAAAATTGTGTTAATAGAAAAAATTGTGAGGAATAGAAAAAAATTCGGATTAAAATAAAAAAAAAAGCGAAAATTTTTCGATTAAAAAAAAAAAGAAAGGAAGAAAAAATGCAGGAAAGTAGGTGTAATTTATAGAAAAATTTGGTTTAAACTTTACCATTTTTAAATTATATAAATACTTTTAATTCTCAAAATAATTTACAGTTTAAATAGTTTAAAAAAAGCAAATAATGGATGATCAATTGATCATTATTATACAATCAATTTAGTGTACATTAAAGTTAATATCTGAAGACTGAAGTCATGATTTCTAATATAAGCTACTTGAAATTGTAACTTTTACGTATTTTACACATGTGGAGTTAAAGTTTTACTATAAAAAAAAAAAAAAACCTGCTGCAACAAAAGCTAAATGCCAAGAAGTTCATAGAATTTAGCTTTTAGTTACACCTTTTTAACAGCCTTTCCCAGTTAAGTATAATTTCCATGAACTTGCTAAAATTGGTAAAAGATCAAAATAAAAAAAAGAATATGGTGTCACCGTTACTCCTCCTTTTTTTAATGTTACAGTATTTATATTATGAAGACAAAAAGCGAGGTCAAATAATATTTCTTCAAGAAAGAAAAAGTTAAAAGTTCGGCCAAAAATTTCCATTTTTAGATATCATGTTCCTGTTTTTCATTATTAAATTGGGGAAGAATAAGAAATAGTTACGCAAAGCAAAGAAATAAATATTTGATAATTTATGCATTACAACATTTCATTTCAAGGGATTTTTTATTTATATGAACGGTTCACACGGCAGTACAATTAATATAATAATATAATAAAATTCCATATGATCATTAATCTGTGTCTTCGGAACGGATAAAATACTTATTTAATTATATAATAGTCTTAAATGATAATTGAATTTCTAATTCATATTTTGCATAGAATTAAAGTTATATTTTGCGCATGCGAGATAATAAATAATATTTTATTGTATGGCAAGTGAACCATATGATTTTTTCTATGATATTCGTATAATTATATTTCATAGATTATGAAAAACAATTAAAAAAATTACCAAATAAAGTTCATAAAATGTTCAAATTTCTTCTTTTATGAAAAAGGGAAAAGGAAAAGGGGGATGGAATTATCATAATTTTTAATCTTTCATATTATCTGTAGATATTATAGTGATAATTTTATAAAAGAAATACTAAAAGGCTTATTTGGTAATGAATACCGTAATTTCATATTTATGATCGAGATTAGTCCTACTAATTAATGATACTTTCGCACAATTCGCACAACATTTTTATTAATGTTATACTACATCTTTAATCATCAGTAGATCATCATTTAACTCGCTATTTTAAAATAATTATCGAGAACATGTACTCGATGTTCGTCGCATTCTCCATTACTTTTAGAAAACTAACAGGCGAATTACATGCATATAGTAAGAGCTCCGAATGTTTCGGTAATTAATCTAATCCGATCGTCCGAATACTAAGTATGAGATATACTGTAAGTAAAAAAGTCTCTATTTTATTGTCTAATCCTGGTAATTATTTTTTCTATCAATTCTACGATCACATGCCTGCATCATTTAAAAGATATTTATAGAAAATGGTAAATTATGTATATACAGTATATGGAAGACAGAAAGCTCTGGCGACAGAGTTACTGTCAGTACTCAAACGGTTCCTCTAAGCCACCGGTGAGACCTAGTCAACAGATCGCTGTTGAGCAGAAAAGAAGCGGAAGTTACTAACCTTTTTAGACGAGTATGTATAGGTAAATTAGTTTTTAGTTAGTTACGACTCTTTCGAGGGTTGGGTGTTTACTTCTCAGTATGTAGTTTTTTTTTGTTTCACTTTTGTAGAGTGTTCGACTCTTCTTTTTGTAACGTCCCTGTTCATGCCTTCATTTTAAAAATAAAAATAAAAATAAATGTATATACAGTATATTAAAAAAAATATATTTCCATTAATTTTATTGTAGCGATTGAAAAATTTAATGGACCTGCTACTAAGAACCCAGGAATTGTTTTCCATATTCATTTTATCTATGTATACAAAAGCTAGGAAACCTTCACTTTTAAAATGAATTCTTTTTGTTGCTAGTATAGAAGTTAAATTTATAGTTACCGTCTAGCACTGCCTAAAGTACCTCGGGTCTTTTTTTTTACAATTTATCCAATTTAAAAATTGAATAATACCCCTTGGGTACTTTGTGAGGGTTCCTTAAATCTAGCCTAGCGTTCCCAAGAAAAAAAGCACTGGTCACATGATCATAAAAATAAACATCACAGGCGTCACACCACTCCGCGTTTTCATTGTTTATATTTATCTGAGGGACGAGTCGGTAAAGACTTATTTGTCTCTCGTTATTTGTCACCGAACTAGTCACGGGATAGTGCATAATTCCGCATAATGCGGGTCAAAAGTGCTTTTTTTTGTGAGAACGCTAGGGTAGTTGGTTCCTTAATACGATATTAACGACTTAACGTACGAATTGGTGTTAACGCTATCACGTGCAAGTGCATAACTCCTATACTCGGGCCAGTTTGTAAGTTAATATTGTACACTCCCGTGCATTATATAAGGGGCATTATAATTTTGACCAGAACTAAGCTCAAGTTATCAGAATTAAGGGAGTATTAACCGAGAGTACAATTTTTGTATCTAGTAAAATACCCGGGCCTTTTAAAGTGGGAGTATGATACTTTAAGCAGTACTAGGCGGTATTCAGTACAATACTATATAAACTATATTTATACAATTGTTAATATAATAAATTTTTTAGTTATTTCTCCAATCTGGTTTACACTATTATATTTAAATTCAGAATTCTTTTCAACTAGTAGTAGAACTGTAAAAGTAAAATATTATTATTAACATCATATTCTTTAATTTTCTATAAAATTCCACTTATAAAATAACTGGCATATAATAAAGTAAAAATATAAATAGTATTTATAGTATTTTTATTTAACTTATAAATTATTTATCTTATTTATTCTTTAGTTTATAAGATTTTATAAATATATTTGCTTACTAAAATTGAATATAGTAAAAGATATTTTATTATAATTAAATAATTTTAGTTAATATATGCAATATTCCTTCTATTTTTCTATTTATCTATATTATTATATATATTTACTTTTACTTTTTTCTTTTTAAATTTTAATACTGAAAGAAATAGCTTTATTAATTTATAATTTTATATAAATATAAAACATTTCTAAAATAATATTTTACTCCTATTCTTATTTTTATATTGCAAATATTGCAAAATAAAATAAAAAAATTTAAAAAACAAAAAAAAATATAAGTGAAGTATATATTGCATACAGTATTAAGTATTGTTAATAATATTAGTGTAAATAATATAAAACAAAAAGTTAAGATAACAAATAAAAAATACAAAAATTATTTTTTTTTTGGGTAAAGTAACGCATTTATTAGGCATGAATAATTGATATAACAGGGTTACATGTAAAATATAAAAGAAGCTCGCTACTCAACTACTCTCTATATCCTAATAAATCACCCATCATCTCAATGAAACTCCATATGTGCATTGTCTTACTCTATTTATCCTACATGAGTGATCAGTAGACGCACTACTGATACTCTTAGCCCTAAGGCCTCATGGTCAACAGAATGCAGAGACACACTGGTACTTAAAGGAAACGAAAGAAAAAAGAAATATTCTACCAACAAAAAACTAAAAATTCATAATATTAAAGCAAGTAAAAAAAACCAGTTTTATCACCTGAAAGTCTAATTCCTACTGTCTATCACAAATCCAGAGGGAACCAAGGAAACGGCTGATAGCAAGAAGGAATTAGTCCAGGCTAAACTTCTTGAGAGTTTTTTTTAAGGACTTAATTTCTGCGTACAAAGTCTTCTTGCTGTATTTCGACCTCAGTTTATTACATTTATCGGCTGAATGGATATTGGATTTATTTTTGAAGTTTGATTAGTTGGTATGTGACTCCTTTTTTGAAGTTCTTGGCCGTATAGATATGGTGTTTGATCTGGAAGCTATAATCTTTGGATTCTTCTTCAGTTGATTAGTATTCGGTGAGAAAATATTGGCATTAGTACTCCAAGACTGGTCTTCAAACCTGGTTTTAAACCAGTTTGACCTAAAGAAATCAAGACCGATTTAACTAATATTTCCTTTTTAGATAAATTAAAACCGGTCTGACATGCCAAACCAGTTTAAAATCTTATTACAGAGAATTTTTTCCAAACTGGTCTCCAATTAAAGTGGTCTGAAACTGGAAACCAGAAACCGGTCTTGGAGCACTAATTGGCATTAATCCTCCTCTTACTAGCAAATGATATAGGAGTGGTATGGCGAGCCCATTTAAGTTCCTGATCAACCACTTGATCTTCTTTCTGATTACAGAAGTAAGGCTATCCCAAGATTTGAAGAAAATGATCAATTTGGTAGTACCATCTGGAAGTTTGACCAGTTTATATGCTTTCGCATTGGCTTCTCTAAGGAAAGGATAGATATTTCTGTCTACTGTCAGCGATGAATACATTATAGACGCTGAAATATCATATAACACAGCTTGAAAGAGTTCTCTGCGCTTTCGTTCTTTCAAGTTCTAAACTGCTGGAAACTATCTCATGTAAAAGTTTCCAAGAGGTACGACCCATGTATTATGATCAAAGGCCAGGTAAGCAGTCTCATCCAATTCAATCTTAACTCGTACTGTCAAGTATTTTTTCTGCGTCTAGCTGCTGGAAACTATCTCATGTAAAAGTTTCCAAGAGGTACGACCTATGTATTATGGTCAAAGGCCAGGCAAGTAGTCTTATCCAATTCAATTTTAACTTGTACTGTCAAGTATTTTTTCTGTGTCTTACGGCTGACTGAAATGATTTTTTTCCATGAATGAAGTTCCTGGAGAAGATGCTGTGTGGTTCAGGTCACTGGAATGTCATAGACGATAATATCCTGCACTCAAGCAAGATAAAAACTGGTTGACTTGTATCCAGTAATAACATAATTCAGCTCCTGTTTACCAGTCTTAGCCGCTTTGATTCCTTTCTTCAAAGGCGGTCTCTTGACGTCATTAAATTTAGTCTTTATGATCTTAAAGATTGGTAATTTATCTAAATTTGATTTGTTAGTAACTCGTGACATGGTGGAAGATGACGAGTATTATTTATCCAGTAAACCAGTATTCATTTATTTGGCTGCTGCAGCAGCTTGCGCCTTAGCTTTCCTCTTCTCACGCTTCCTTTTTGATTTAGACATCACAGGTATAAACAAATCTTCCTTATTTGCAGGAAGTTGATCAACATTTGATTGGTGCTCGTCATCATCTGCAGTTGCCATATTGAGATCAGCATCAGGAGTAGATGAGATTTGATTTTCAAATTCAGAATCATCGTCGCTATCAATCTTTTTTGCTATGTCATCATTTAAAGATCTGAAATACGTCTGTAGGATAACGCTTATAATCGTGTTGAATATGACAGCTTTGATAGAGCTATTATCAAGATCTGGATAGGAGTTCATTTTATCATAGTCTTCAATACTGGCCCCATATTCTTGCTTCAAAATAGTTTTCAACTGTTGTTTGTCTTCCCTAGAGGAAGGAAGAGAGAAGTAAGCAAATAGTAAGGCTTTTTTTATATCGTTAAAACTTCTTGATATAATGTGCTCGGCCATGAGCAAAAGACCCAGTTTTTCATTTTCGTCCAGATGTTGCAACAAAAGTGGCTCACACTTAAACTTGGGGTAAGTAAGGTACTCTTGTATCATTAGTTTTGAAGAGCTTTCAGATATATTAAATAAAGGATATTATAAAAAAATAAAATTTTTCTTTTCGCAAAGTTGTGGTCTAAAGGATCATCAGAAAGAGTTCAAAAATACAAAAATTATTAAAAAATTATTAGAATATTATATATAATGTAAAATATAATTTTTGTTTTTTTTTTATAATAATTTCTTTTTATTTTTCTTTTATATTTTTATATTTTTTAATTTATAGTAAAAAATATGTTTTTTTTATTTTTATTTTTACTATTTTTTTTTTAATTAAATTTTATAATTTTACAATTATTAAAAGCATATTTTTTTTTTTACATTTTTTTTATTTTACTTTTTACTTTTTACTTTTTATTTTTAATTTTTAATTTTCTTTTTTTTTAAAATCTTTTTAAAAAGTAATTTTGATTATACTGTAATATATATTGCTAAATTCAATATAATTTGAAATTTGGAATTAAAATTTAAAATTGCTAATTTTAAATTTTAAATGGTATATATAACTTTAATTTTAAGCTTTATATTTATATTAATAATTAATTTTATAATTAATTTTTTTTTTAATTTAATATAATCAATTTTTTTAGCATTCTTTTTAATAATACTTGCTTAAATATTTTTTACCAAAAATTTCTGTTTTGTCACCAACTAATTTCAGTTTCATCATTGATTAAACTATATAATAATACTTTTTGTTTTTTAATTTTAATTATATAAAATTATAATATATATATATAAAATAATTTTATAAATTCTTTTTAAAAAATATTTTATTTTATATAATAATTTTATAAATAATTATTATAATTAAAAATCCATAAAATTCATAAAAAATCCATAAAAATTTATGAAATATTAAATTTTAGTATTTTAGTCTTTAATTTTAAATGTCTAAACTATTTCAGTTTTGTCAAATGATTAAATATTTCAGTTTTACCTAGCAGCTTTAATTCTTTTTAAAATTATAATAAAAATTTATATTTAAAAAGAATATATATTTAAAGAAAAAAATTATATATATATATATAATATATATATTTAAAAAAAATGCACTTAAAAAAATTGATTTTTTAATTAAATAATTATAAATAAAGTTTATTATAGTAAAATTATAAGTAAAATTCTGTAATAAATATAAAATTTAATATAATTATATTAAAATTTTAATAAAAAATTGATAGAATTATAATAAATTTTTATAAAAAAAATTAATAAAACTGTAATTTAAATATTTTGCTAAATTTAAAATCCAATTTAATTAATTATAAATTAAAAATTTTATTATTTAAATTTATATATATATTTAATATATTAAAAATATTCATAAAATTATTAAAGTAAATATAAATTTCTTCCCTATATATGATGTTTAAGGTTGTCTGCTAAAACTGTTTTCCAATTTTCAAAATATTTTGGCTATAAAGTTCCAGTCTGAAATTCAAACCAAAACCTAAAATATTTTCTGAAATAGCATAATTGAACCAAAAAAAAATGTTAGAAACATTTCTTTAATCATTAATATGCCTTTCTATTTACTTCTACAGCTCCACTATCTTACATAAAGAAAAAAAAAACCTAGTAACTAACATTTCTTAAAGTAAATACTTTATCACTGACTATATACCTTAATTCCAAAGTTTAATTTATAATACTTATTCAGAAACTCTATAAAAAAAAACCAGAAATATTAATAATGTTTCTTAAAAAAAATTTAAAAAAATTAAAAATAAACAAATACCTCCTCTTACCTTTAATAGTTTAATTCCAAAGTTTAGTTCTATGATTTGTAATACTTGTCCAGAAATTCTACAAAAAGAAAACCAAAAATGTTAATAATGTTTCTTAAAAGAAATTTAAAAAAAAATAACAAAGTAAACAAATACCTTCTATTACCTTTAATTCTAAAGTCTAATTCTGTAGTTCATCATAATATTTGTCTGAAAATCTTATAAAAAGAAAACCAGAAATATTAATAACATTTCTTAAAAGAAATTTTAAAAAAATTAATAAAATAAACAACCTTACTGTTTTCTTTAAACCTTTTGCTCATAGTTTTAAATTATGTTTTTTATTTTTCTTTTTTTTCTTTTTTTTTTACTTCTTATAATTTGTTTATTGTTAATTTTATTTCATTTTTTTTTGATTTTTTGATTCTTTCAGTTTCGCAATTAAGGTAAGTTTTTTTATTTTTGTTTATTTTATTTTGTTTATTACATTTTATTCTTTACTAACTTTTCCCTTCCTTTCTTTTCTTTCTTTCTTTCATCTTTCCTTTATTTCTTTATTTTCATTTCATCTTCCTTTCATTTTTTTTAACTTTATTTCACCTTTTCTTCATTTATTTACTTTTTTTTCATCACCACTTTATTTCTTTTACTTTCTTTTTGTCTTCCATTTGTTTTGTTTTCTCTTTGTTTTTTTACTTTCATTTGTCCTCCTTTATTTTTTTACTTTCTTTTTATTTTTCTTCATTTTTTTGCTTCCATTTCATTTCCTTCTCATTTATTTGCTTTCTTTTTATCTTCTTATAATTTCTTCTTCCTTTTATCACTCTTTTAATTTATTATTTTTTTTTGTTTCCTCTTTATCTTTTTTCTTCCTTTTCATTTTTTTTGTCCTTTACTTTTCTTTTTATCTTTTCATCACCTTTGCCCTTTACTTTTTTTTTCGTAATTCTTTATACTTTTTATTTCTTTTCATTCCCTTCTCACTCTTTTCATTTCTTTCTGTTCCTTTTATACTTTTTATTTCTTTTCAATCACTTCCTTATACCTTTTGTTACTTCTTGTCCCTACATTTTCTTTCTTTTATTGTAATATTCCTTTTTATTTTTCATTATTAAGTCTCTCTTTCTCTTATATTATTTCTGTTAAAAAATAAAATTTAATATTAAAATCAATAAACTTTTAAATTAATAAATTGCTTATAATACTATTATATATTATAACTTTTAACATTCAGTTTGTAAATAAAATTTTAATAAACTTAAATGTGAAAAATTTTTTTGTTATACAGTAAATCATTACCATCTAGCACTGTATATAATACTTCAGGTCTTATACAAATAACTGGTTCAAAGATTGAATAATACCTGGGGGTACTTTGTGAGATACTGGATATTATAAAACTAAAGTTATCAAAATTAAAGTAAGGTATTAATTAAGGGTAAAATTTTATATCTAGTAAAATACCTAAATCTTATAAATAGAGGTACGCTTAAAAGATGATACTATATGCAGTGCTAGACAGTATTTACATAATAATCAATTTTTTGATAATAATCACTAATAAGTTTTAGTAATTCTAATGAAATTGTAAAAGATATATATAATAATAATAATATTACTAATGATAATTATAGTGAATATTTAATAGTAATAAATAATAATTAATATTATATGAATAAACTATAAATGTTAAAATATTAAATTATCAATTAAATTATATTCAGTTAAATATCGGACTTTTAGCAATAATTTTGGTATTATAAGTTTTGGCAAATTTATTTTTAATTGCTTAAACTTTTGGCAATATAAAAGTTTCAGTTTTAGTTATAAATGGCTTCTAAATTAATTTTTCATAAAAATAATTTTGGCAAACAATTTCAGCATTATGATATTTTTAATATTTTTTATATAAATAATTATAAAATAATTAAATAATTTAATGTATTTAAAGTTAAAGAATTCAAATTAATTTCAGAAACTAAAAAAACAATTTGGCATTTCAGATTTTGGCTTCTAGCTAAAATTAAAAAAAGCAATTTCAGGGTTATTTATAATCTGGCTTAAATTACTTAATTTTGGCAAGCAACTTTATTAGTGATACTTAATCTCACTTTTTTAAAAAGATATTTTTTATATTAATCATTTAAATCTAACTAGAATTAAATATATTAGATGATTTGGCAAAATAATCAGAAAAAAAATTTTATTAAATAAATCAAAAAATATTCAAAATTATTTTAATGTTTTAATAAAGAAAACATTGCTTACTACTAAAATAGATCACTCTAAGCTTAAAGTAAAGATGTGTTCGCAATACCCTAATTGCGAATTAATTGCGATATTGCAGAACATTGCAGATTTTGAAGAATAATTAACCACAAATCCGCAAT